>PITA01003529.1:0-58411 GCA_004023965.1 Spilogale gracilis
TTTTTTTTTTTTAAGATTTTATTTATTTATTTGACAGAGAGAGAGATCACAAGTAGGCAGAGAGACAGGCAGAGAGAGAGGAGGAAGCAGGCTCCCTGCTGAACAGAGAGCCCAACGTGGGCCTCGATCCCAGGACCCTGAGATCATGACCTGAGCCGATGGCAGAGGCTTTAACCCACTGAGTCACCCAGGTGCCCTGGAGCTCTCATTTTCTTTGTTATATTACAACCAGTCCATTTTGACCTTTTTTTTTTTTTTTTTGGCTAATAGCTCTATTTGAGTTCACCAAAGCTATTTTAATAGAAGGCATATATGACATTGAGGATAATAGCAAAGAATGATTTTGCTTTTCCTTAATCACCTTAGGCTGATCAGTTAATCTAGAGGCGGAGGCCTCTCTGTCTAAAATGCGGAATACTAAGTAAGCTACCTTCTCCTCTTCAGAAGTGATGTGGTAGCACCAACTCTTATCCTGGGCTGGTTGTTCTTGACCCTGTACTTTAATGAGCAAAATGAATACATGGAAAGTTTGAGGTGCCTTGGGACAATTAGAGAAAAAAAGCTAGTAAAGTAATTAAGGTGAAAAATTACTTTGGACAGTCATTTGGTGCTAATGTTTTGCTTCTCAAGCCTCGGTTGTTTTAGATTACTGATGTTCTTCCCTAAAGAAAGAAACACAACTTTAATCAAGGCAAAAATTGGGGGAATTTTCACTTGTCAAATATCAAGAAACATCATTTTTAGGAAGACTATGAACTAAACAACCAAAGAGAGAAAAGGATGAAGAAAATGTCTGGCTTTAGCAATAATGTTTACCAGTAAGTCAGGATCTTGAATGACCTGAACATAAGTAGCATTATTGCTGAGTGACAATCTGCAGTAATTCAAAAGCTAAGAACGTATTTTGAGTGTGAGGAAAATTGGCTTTGCAGCTTTTCCTTTGTTTGTGAATAAAACCATTTCTCCCTTAATATTACATTAGAATAATTATTCTTTCTCTAGATCCTCAGTCTTTTGAAACCACAGCTGATATTTTGCTGTTTTTACCCTTCTCCGTCTTACAGATTTCTAAGACAAGTTACAGATGGCCAAAGGGGGGAAATTATACACCTTTATGAAGAAATTGGTTTTGTTGTTATTTTTGTAGTTGTTTTTCCTTCCTTTAGACCCAGGAGCACAGAGTTGAGCAAAGCACACTCATCTCTGGCCGTAGCATACCTTCATCACAGTCTGGACAAGAAGACTCTTGTTTTATATTATTTCTTTTTTTATGTCCTATCTTCTCTTTATTTCCTTCCCTCATAAGCATCCAGTCTTGTGCATTTTATATATATGTCCTTCCCATCTACTTTCCATATGGTTATTTAGAAATATAGATGTATCTTTGAAATATACAGTGCTTGGCCTGCACAGTGTTATGCATGAGTGTGTGAGTGTGTGTGTGTGTGTGTGTGTGTTCTTATGCAAGTGGTGTTGTGACTTATAAATTCCCTTTTGTGATTCACCACTGTTCTTGAGATTTATCCATGTTGCTCTTTGAAAAACTAGGACTTCTGCATGCTAGTTCTCCAAGCTGTGCACATCTTTCAGTCTGCTTATCCAGGACCCTAGAGATAGTCACATAGGATGCTTCCAATTCCCCACTACCCCAAGAAATGCTGCAGTGAACATCCTACAATATGTCTCCTCACCAACACTGGCAAGAGAATCTTTAAGTGAGATTACACCATGCCACTTTCAGAGGTCCTAGCAGGTGGCTTTCCAGAATACTGCACAAGTTCCTTTCCCTGCATTGCGTGACAGGTGCTGTTTCCTTGCCAGTAGATGATCTGCCAATCTTTAATGTGCCAAAACTTGTTGGAATCAGGCTTCCTAAGGTTTGCTAATCTAATGGGCATGGTGTCTAGGGGTTTTGTTTGCATTTTTCCGGTTACTGACGAGGCTTCCGCTGTTTTCATATACTTACTAAAAAGGAATTTGTTTCCTAAATGTCCATAAGTGGGTGCAGCTATTGGGATGACCAGTATTTCTCATTTGATTACTGAAATATTTTTTGAAATGACGGGGAGTACCATATATTTGGTATGTCAGAATTGCAGTTGGCAGCCTTTAATTAATTTCCCTAAGTCTAATCTTGCCTTTTCCCTCATTTGGAACCTGAGCAGGCCATGTAATGATTGAAGGAGACAACATTAAATCAAGTGTTGCACTCACTGGGCAGCCAAAGTAGTTGGGGAAGGTTTATTATTTACCTGGAATGTTGTCTCAAGTATAGCAATGTCTTTATATCACAGAATAGTGTCATCAGACTGGGTTCCCCCATTATAGAGGAAACAGGAGGAAGTTCTATTAGTCCTGGCTTACACACCATCACTCCCTGCCCCCTGTCTTGTTCCCACCTTTGGAAATAACTTCCATAGCCACACAGTTAGGGTGTCAAAGCAAATCTAACTATAATGCTTTGTTTCTGAGATGCCACTAAACCTCCTCCTCATGCTAAGATTCTGAGTGGAGGGGTGATGAACTCATCTCCAGCTGAGTAAATCTGAGGACTCAGAAGTTTTGGGAATAGGAGGCAGAATGTGAAAAATAATGTGGTTTATTGCCTTTTTTTAGGATGATAAAAGTAAAAAATACTTTTAATGGAACAGTGTTCTCTGTTTCTGGGTTCATTGCTACACTTCCTTGTAAGTTTTTCTTCCCTTCTCCCTAATCTTGCCTGACTATGCCTAGCAGAAGAGCTGTCTAGGCCAGTCAAAGCAGACAATTTTCATCTCATGTACCAGCTTCCCTCTATTGGCAGTAACAGCCAGGAGTGTGACAGGAGAGGCAGAGCCAGATTCACGCGCCCATCTGCTCTTCCTTTGTGTAGTGGCACCTCCACTTCATTAGGGTGCTGGGAGCAGGGTATGAGAACAAGAGGGGCTCCCTTTATAACATACACCCCATGATTCCAGTAAGAAATCTCTGGCTAACCTTTTCTGTGATTTCCTATGGCCACAAGTTATCTGAGTCAATTTTGGTATCTATGTATCTGTTTCCCCATTTGGGCCCTTCTGGGTGACTATAAGGAAAAGCAATCCAGAATTTATAATTGTCATATATGTTGAGAATTCAGAGACATTGAAATAATGTGCCATAATTTCTTTAAAATTGGTTCCAAGTGTTAGAAAGATTTTCTTTGTTATTTTTTTTATCTGTGAAGCTACCATCTATCAAAAACATACCCCCAAAACAATGGGTAGAATTGTCCTGACATGTTGGTATTATCTCCCTAAAATCCCTCTTCTCATTTCACAATGTAGGTCATAGAGAAGAATGCTGATCCTGAAGTAAACCTACTGTACTATCTGAGGAAAGTCCATATCCTTATATTTTATGGTAATGAATCTGGACTGGGTGGTAAAAAGTGGACATGCTAAGACTTATGAAGAAAGTCACCCTGTATTTGCTCAAGGTAAATACCCTTGTGTTCGATTTGTAGAGTCCAGTTGGACTTTACAAAAGGCATCCAAAAGTGAGAGATTCATGCTTTATTTGTCCTATTTTTCACCAGAGCAATACCAAAAGAATCACCCAGTAAAACATGAGTGTGCTAACCTTAGAAATAACTTTATGACCTTTTGAGTCTCATGGTCCCCTGATGACGGTTTCATATTCGGGAGTGTTAAAGTAACAAACATCCAGCCAACTGCTCAGTGGCACTGGCAGTAGTTTCCCAAGAGGACTTCACTGACTTGTCACTTATACCTTTTCATAAGTCTTAGTGGAGAAAGCAAAGTTCTATGAACATGTTTCAAAATTCCAACACAGAGCTAATGTACTCTCAGCTTTCCATCTCTGATCTGGACCTTTTTTCACTCCCTACCCCTCCAATGTCTTCAACAGACCTGCAATAAATTTTTAGATAGATGTCTTGGATTTGGGGAAGCATGAGTTATTGTGGCCGTGGTGACACAGATCTGCCTATGAGATAAAATTGCATAGAAGTGTACAAAATGGTCTGCGTGTTAAGTGATAAACTCTGAATAAGTTCCCTAGTCTGGTTGTCGGTTATACCAGGTCAACTTCCTGCTTTTGATATTGTCCTATAGCTATGTGGGATGTCATCTTTAGGGGAAGTATGGTGACAGGTATTATCACTGTGTTATTTTTGCAACTTTCTATGAAACTATAAATATTTCAAAAAAGTAAGTTAAAATCTATATACTTACTTAATACCCACTAAGAGCCAGGCACTGCGGTATACAGGATAATGTTATCCCCCCTCTTCAGAATCTTGACTTCCTTCTCCCTTCACTTCCTTCTCTCCTCGTTAGGTCTTTTTGCCTCCCAGCATACCCATCTAAAAACACTACTTTGTTTCTCTGTTATTTTCTTGCCAAGCTTATATAAGAAATTATGTGTATCTGATGCCTCATTTTCTCTCCAGACTCTGGCAATCTGGTTTCCTAACCCATCATTCCACTGATCTAGCCAGTATTGTCCCCTAATATTCCATTCAACTCACTATTCAGCCTACGCCAGTTATGACCTTGACTCATGAAATCCTTTTTAAACTCACCCAGAAAGGGCCCCAAGAAAATTCCAGTAGATTTTTAAAGAACCTAAAGCAGGAGATTTATATATATTATTTGTTCTTTCTTTATGAAAACATGTAAAGATTTTCTAGGGAAAAGGTACACAGTGCTTGTTGATATTACCAGTTCAGGAGCCATGGGTATTAACTTAATATTCTCTGATCCAGTAAGAAGGTAGATGCTGGGGCGCCTGGGTGGCTCAGTTGGTCAAGCAACTGCCTTCGGCTCAGGTCATGATCCCGGAGACCCGGAATCGAGGCCCGCATCGGGCTCTCTGCTCGGAGGGAATCCTGCTTCTACCTCTCTCACTCCCCTTGCTTGTGTTCCCTCTCTGGTTGTGTTTCTCTCCGTCAAATAAATAAAATAAAATCTTTAAAAAAAAAAAAAAAAAGAAAAAAAGAAGGTAGATGCATGCATTGCTGAACAGGGCAAGTTAAGCCTCCCAGAGACAGCTTTCTAAGTTTTCCCCATGCACTACTTCCCACCACCTCCACGTTGACGCCTTGTCCACAACTCTGAATTCAAAAGCCTTTTTACACCTCATTTGGGTGTGAATCCTGGTCTCAGGAGGCTCTTGGTTGTCTCTTCGTTTTCCACTTAGTGTGAATATCCCTCTGGTTCACTGCAGAAATATTCGTGTGTTTGCTTACAAGGTGCTGCCCTAGCCCCACTTGGGAATGCTATCTTATTACCTTTGTAAAAATGTGGAAACTTTTACCTCAGAAAGGCATCCAGCCTCAAGGGTTTCAGATAAGGCAGTGTCAGTCTGTAAGGATTTCTTCTCATCTTTCACCATTGAGCTCATTTATATGCAAAAATATGGAAAGACTCTCTAAACAAGAAACCTCCTTGAGGCTCAAGAAAACAAGTTACTCAAGGGCAGTTGGGTGGCTCAGTTAGTTAAGCAACTGCCTTCAGCTCAGGTTGTGATCCTGGAGCCCTGGGATTGAGCCTCACATCGGGCTGCCTGCTCTCTCTCTCACTCCCACTGCTTGTGTTCCCTCTCTCACTGTGTTTCTCTCTGTCAAATAAATAAAATCTTTAAAAAAAAAAAAAAAGAGAGAAAACAAGTTACTTGTTATCAGCATCCAAGGAAGAAGAGCGAAAAAGCAAAGTGGCCTGCACCCCTCTTTTTCCTTGACTCCCTTCCTTCCAGTCTTCCTCACGGGCACCAAGTATAGCTGTGGAGGAGGAGGCTGCGGTGCCTGCACGGTCATGGTGTCAAGATACAACCCCAAGACCAAGAAGATCTGGTATCCTTTGTATTGGGCCCAGCCCTGCCCTAGGCACATCTGGGGAGGACACAGAGCCTCTTACTTTTCCTGCCCACTGGCACTCCCCTATCTCCTTTCCAGGTGTTTATCATGTTCACAGGACCTCCAGGCCTGCCCAACCTCCAACTTCCTAAGCTTCAGATCTTTCCCATGGACTTTGTTTCCATCAGAATCTATCTGTCCTGTGTGTCAGTCTCTCAGGGCCATGCTCTCTGTTGCTACACAAATACTTCTACGGTCAGGCAAGAATGGTTTAAACACAGGAAATTGATACATTGTCCTGGTAGGAAATTTAGGTCTTTGGCATACACTAAGAGGAATTATTTGCCTGGAATGGCTGAACCTGGTCTCAGATCACCTTGGCCTAAAATGCAGATTTGCTCAGTATGACTGAAAGTGGTGGTGAAGGAGTTGTCTGGCATGATTCCAAGTTCTTGTCTTAAGTCACTGGGTGGTGCTCTCCACAAATTAGGGAATTTAGGAAAGAAGGAGCAGAGAAAGGGAAAGCGGTAAATTTAGCTTTGGACACATTGCACTGAGACGGATTGTCCACAGGCATGTAGATAGTTCTGTCACTGAGATAAGAGGTCTATTCTGGACCTATAATTTACTGGAAGCTATCAATCTAAATATTAATAATGGTAAGAAGAATAGCTAACACTTACCGAATGCTTATCATATACAAGTGTTCAAAGTAGTTTACATATATTATGATATTTTGTCTCCAAAGCAACTTTGAGATAGGCATTACTATCACTCACACTGAAAAGTTGAAGGAGGAATAACAAGTGGAAGAAGTTCCAAGAAGGTAGAAGTGAAGTGGTCAATAGTATGAGACCATAGGGAATAAGCCAGAGTCATTAGATTTCTCCTGGAGCAAGGTCAGCAGAGAGATGAGGCTGGGGAACTAGGTACAGATGGCACAGGAATGGCTGAAAGGCTGGGAAGCTGTGGACAGCTCTTGAAGAAACTTGACTAAGAAGGAAAAGAAAGATGGGCCCAGAGCTGGAAAGAGACATCAGTTTGGTTTTGTGTAGTGACAGCAAACACTTGAATTTGCTTCTAAATTCAAGGGAAATGAGACTATAGAAAGGAAAAGGTTAGGAGGACTGTCAGGGATGGAGCAGGTCCATGGGGAGAGAAGAATAACTGGGAGCCAGAGCAGGAGAGAAGGAGGAAGGATTCCTACCCTAGAACACAGGGAGGGGTGACTGCAACTCTGGGTGAGAAGTGGTGAGCTGGGAGTGGATGGGGCTTGTGCTTCTATTTTCCAGATGAGGTACAAGGGTAAGACTGAGGAGAGCAATGAACACTGGAAGAGCTGTTGAGAGCAAGGAGGGGTAGGGGGTGAGATTTAGAGGAAGTTACCTATAATATGGGGGAAGAGGGAATTTAGAGGACGCAAAAACCAAAAATCTATCTGCTGTACACTCTTTCTCTGTACACCAAACTCTCTCTCAGGGCCCCCCACCAGCCAGCTGGGTGGTCTCCAAACACCTTTGACCAAGGAGCACACTCTTTTTTTTTTCTTTTAAAAGATATTTATTTTTAGAGAGAAGGAGGGTACAGGGGGTGGGAGGGGCAGAGATACTCTTGAGCAGACTCCGCATTGGGCCCAAAACCAGATGGGGGGCTCAATCTCATGACCCTGAGATCATGAACTGAGCCAAAATCAAGAGTAGGACACTTACCCGACTGAGCGTCCCAGGAACCCCTGTCTTTTCTTTAGAATAGCATGCTTACTGTCTTCCAGGGTAGGAGAATAAAGGAAAAATTCTCTAGGAGAGAGACAATATCCGAGGGACAATATCCCATGCCTGAAAGAGAATAGGACTTCGTCTGAGCTAGAATAAAGAAATAAATTAAGCGAATGAGATCTGGACCACATTCCCAACCTGAGATGAGATGAGATGAGAATCTGGTGCTAACCATATCCACTGACAGAGTCTCTACTGTGGGGAAGATGATCAAGATAAGGGCATAAATGGGTGGCTTCCACACGTGGCCGTACATTAGAATTGGCTGAGGAGCTTTAAAATGTGGTGAAGTGATCCCACCGCAAAGATTCTGATTTAACTGGACTAGCATGCAAGCAGAGTGTATATTTAAAAGTAGCATGTGGTTGAAAATCAAATGGGCTAAACTACCCCACGGTGTTCTATGTCAATGTGCTATCTGAAAAGTAAAAGATTTCCTCTCCCTAGAATGAGAAATAATAAAGAATGAAGGTCTCTTGGAGATCTTACACAAAACTCTTCATTATTTTTTTTCTCCATTTCTCTTTACCATTTGATGCCAGCCATATGTAAGTTCTTTGCTAGAAACTTCTAGAGGGGTGCTTGGGTGGCTCAGTCGTTAAGCATCTGCCTTCAGTTCAGGTCATGATCCCGGAGTCCTGGGATCAAGCCCCGTATTGGGCTCCCTGCTCAGCTCACTCCTCCTGCTTATGTTCCCTCTCTAGCTGTGTTTCTCTTTGTCAAATAAATAAATAAAATCCTAAAAAAAGAAAGAAAGAAAGAAAGAAAGAAAGAAAGAAAGAAAGAAAGGAAGGAAGGAAGGAAGGAAGGAAGGAAGAAAGAAAGAAAGAAAGAAAGAAAGAAAGAAAGAAAGAAAGAAAGTTCTTGAAATCTATGGGTTTTTACCTAGTATTCTCTGTATTCTCAGGGAACTCTAGTCCTGTGACTATGCTGGACTCTCTGAATGATGGTATTCACTCCCCATGATCCCAGTATTTTCTCTTTACAAATATCCATCGCAGCCACTCTCCGGTTACAGCGTGCCTGGTGCCCATCTGCTCTCTGTATGGGGCTGCTGTCACAACAGTGGAAGGCGTAGGAAGCATCCGCACCAGGATCCATCCTGTGCAGGTAAGAGTGTAATGGGACTGGAACCAGATGCTGGTATAGGCATCCCATGTAGTCTGTTGTACTCTCACCAACTGAAAGCCTCCATGCTTCTAAATTTTCATTTTGTCATAGTCAGTGCTTCATAACTAAGGTTGCTTTTAGAGTCTGTGTATAAACCAAGATTCCTTCTTTGGTTTTGATATAATTTTACTTCTCAAGTCCATCCTTACCCTAAACTAAACAAAGACACTTTATATTACTAAAATTGATAGAAGCTACAAATTAGAGTTTTTTCCCCAGAGATTCGGTTGCTAAACCTTTACCATCACATTTATAGGCAGGTTCGTATACCACATCCAAAGGAACTTGCCATCTGGCAATAAATCCAACACAGTTCCCTCTAACATTAGAAAAATATCTGTCCTTTCAGTTGAGCTACAGATGAAGTATTTGGCTTTCATCTTAGGGGTGAAACATTTGAAAAAGGTTTATTTAAAAACATTTGAAGTACACTCGAGCCAACCAGTTGAATTGAGTACCCTGTGAGAGACACATGGAAAAGAAACAGAAGAGGGACCCACAGAGTCATATTTTCCATTTATTTGTATTGCTTTATTGTGTTTTAATGCATAAAAGTTGAATGTGCATAAATTACATATATGAATGGCACAACTCTACTAAATTACAATGTGTAATTTTCAAAGCATTTATATAGATTTTGTCACTTAGTTCATCAAAAATTCTATAATACAGATGGAGAAGAGGATAAAAATGACTTGCCAGAAACTGCTAAGTGATTTGCACATTCTCATTCATTTATTCTCCCAACCATCCTGCAGAGTAGATACCATTATTATTCTAATTTTATTTATGATTGGTTGTTATTCTAATTTTAAAGATGAAGAAAAGTCAAGTAAATCAGCAAGGTTACACAGTTAATGAGGTATAGTAGGGACCAAAACTCACAGGAGGGAGACTCCAAAGCATTTTACTTGTGACCTAAGCTACACTTCCTATTTCACAGATAAAAAAATTAGTCTAGAGACTAAAGACACTTAATTAATCCTGCCACTAGGCTTTTCTTGAGGGGGGAAAAAAGCATTTTAAAAATAAAAATATTTTCAAGAAATAGAAATATTTTCTTCCAGAATGATATCTTTTACTCTGCCTTCATTTCTGAAAAACTAAATAAATAAGTCGCACTCCTTTCTAGTGTCCAAGGTAGGGAAACAAGAGATTTGAAGCATAAATAATGTACTGTTTCCTCCCAGGAAAGACTTGCCAAGTGTCATGGCACACAGTGTGGCTTCTGCAGCCCAGGGATGGTGATGTCCATCTATACGCTGCTGAGGAACCATCCAGAGCCAACCCTGGAGCAGATAACCAAAGCTCTTGGAGGTGAGCTTTCTTGGTCCTTTGTAGGCAGGGCCTAGGGTAGAAAGTGCCCGAGTAACTAGAAAAGGAAATCCTAGCCCATGGAAAGACATTATGGCAAACTTTGAGGTTCCAGGCACCTGGCTAACATGAAGGGCTCTTTAGTACCTTTAATACTTTCCAGGAAGTATTACCTTCATTTTGTGAGCAGTGGTGCCAAGAACTGGAGCAATATTGGTTTCATGACAAAACTTTTTCCCTTAATGGATCCCGCTGTCCCTCTACAAAGGCATTCAAGTAGGTTCTTTCTAACACTTAATAATATTTTCTTTTCCAAATGTGGAAACTTGGGTAGTGTGGAAGAATGATATTTTTGTTATTTGTAAATTAAGCTGTTAGAATCATTCATTGACTCTACTTACTACAATTAATTTAAAATTTTTTTATAAAGAGGGTAGACTTTCAGATACTTTATTTTTTATGTTCTGGTTGGATTCCCTACTATACTTTTATAAAGAGGATAGACTTTCAGATACTTTATTTTTTATGTTCTGCCCTTCATGGACAACAACTAGTTATCACAAATAAACTTAGCAATTCAGTCTCCTAAAATGAAATAACTATCAAATCTAATGAATAAACACAATTTTCTATAAAAAGCAAAGGAAAAGCATGTTAACAAATATAGTTTTCTATAATAAACCTACCCACTTTCAAGGTAACTGGCCCCTAGTTCTTGGAAGGAAGCTATGAAAGTAAGCTTCTAAATATTATAAGAAATCTCTTTATCCTTTCCACTAAACAGGCCTAGTCAGAAATTCAGTATTATGATGAAAAGATGTAGACTAAAACAAAATAAAAATGGAACTTAAATTTTATGGTAAGTAGTATATAAAAATTCTTTAGTGTTTTCCCTTGTTTCTCAACAACTTCTTTACTCAAAATTTTTTAGTTTCTGGGGCACCTGGCATGGCTCAGTCGTTAAGTGTCTGCCTTTGGCTCAGGTCATGATCCCGGAGTTCCAGGATCAAGCTCTGTATCAGGCTCCCTGCTCGGTGGGAAGCCTGCTTCTCCCCCTCTCACTCCCCCTGCTTGCATTACCTCTCTAGCTGTGTTTCTCTCTATCAAATAAATAAATGAAATCTTAAAAAAATTTTTTTTCAGTTTCTTACAAAATACTAAAACTTTGGCCTATGGTTTCAATTATAATTTTAACCTAACCTAAATGGATAATCGTTATTCAATGAAATAATCCACACTAATAAGGAATTGAGAGCTTCAAAAAGCAGAGATCTTGTGATTTGCCCTACTTGGTGTTTGTTTTTTTTGCATATGCACAGTTTTAAGATTATTTCCTCCCAGATCCTGTGCCTGTAATTCACATAACAACCATCAGAAGGTGGTGCTATGAAGTTTGGCTAAATTGATGAAGTAGATAACCTTTTTTTTTTTAAGATTTTATTTATTTGACAGAGAGAGAAAAATCACAAGGAAATAGGCTCCTTGCTGAGCAGAGAGCCTGACGTGGGCCTCGATCCCAGGACCCTGCGGTCATGACCTGAGTTGAAGGCAGAGGCATTAACCCACTGAGCCACCCAGGTGCCCTGAAGTAGATAACCTTATGTGGAGTATGAATAATTTAGAAAGTATATTTTGGTTCACAATCTATTTGCTTGAGCTCTTTCTAGAATTATAAATCCTAGCCACACTGGTAGTTTTCATGTTCATATTTTAAGAGAAACAATAACATAAAATTCAGAGTAATAGTTAGGTATGGCACATATCTCCTAAAATGGTTAACTGGTATAAATCACCACTTCATTTAATATTGTTTTTCTCTTCAAGACTAAGGGAAAAAACTTTTTTAAATTTCCATATTTTTCCCCTTTAGATTCAGAAGAATTTCTGTAGTGGCTACCATTAGCATTCCTGTGGTGGGCCTTTCATAGGACTTGTAGATTATGTGGCCAAGAACAAAAACATGACAAAAAACTCTGATATTAGCTCTCTCTAGCCTAGTTTGCTTAAAGTTTATCAGAGAGAAGGCGTCCATTGCCTATTAAATACTAAATACTTGTGTCTCATGCCATGTTAGTTACATTTTAGACATTTCAACTGCTTTCCCCGACTCCAAAGGAAGATTCTTAACTCACGAAGTCATGGGCAGCAACTGGTTATCACAATACTATCACAAGACTTCTACGTTCTGTCTTCTTAGCAAAAGGAAAGATAGGTTATGGAGTCTAAATCCCTTCTTGAGCTTGTAGTTTCTTCCTAAGCTGTTGTTCTAAAAACAAACACAGGGAATAACCTGTTAACCAAGTTTTCATGTGACTCACAGGCATCAAGCTTTTACACTTTTGGATGTTTAAACCTACCCAATCCACACATTTATATAGCTTCTGAAATTGTTAAACTGCATCTGAACACAATAATTTTGAATTTATTTTTACTATAAAAATAACACATTCCTATTATGAAAAATGCAAAAAAAATAAAAGGGAAAAAACTCTTTCGTATTTCTGCCCTCAGAAAACAACCACAATCACATACTTCTATTTTCTTTCAGTCTTTTCTATGCATAGTTTTTGCTTTCTTATTTTAAATACTTGTGGCTACTATATATATGATTTTATATTATATTTATAATTTTAACAGTATAACATAATAATTTTTTCATTTTATTAAAACATCTTCATAAATATCATTTATACTGGCTGCAAAATTTGAATATACTTTGCAAAAAGACAGTTGTTTCCACCAGGCTTTAGAGATATTGACTGATTAAGAAAATACCAGGTACTTATCAAACACCCATTGTACTGTATTGCCAGGGTTCATGAAATCTAAGACACTCCTCACCTTCTCTGGGAGCATAAGATCACTGAGAGATAAAGCATGTACATAAATGACCCTACTCTAGCGCAGTAGGCCTGCGGTGATAGGCCTGCGGAGGGATCCAGACAGTGAGTGGTACAGCTCTGGCTGGGGTGTTAGAGCAGACCCCATGTCAAAGGGGGCTGGCACCTGACAAATGGACATACTCTCCCTAAGAGAACAGGTAAGAGAGAAAAGGCTATGTAAGAAAAACTTAACAAGGTGACACATGAGATGTTATGAGAGTGGCAGTGTTACATGAGTAAGGACAGGGGTGGGAAATAAGGCAGGAAGAGTTGATTGGAAAAATTATGGAGACCTTTGTGTTATTTCAGGAAGAAAAGGTAATCACAAAAAAAATTTTTTTTAAACATCTCTGTTCCCAAGAGAAACAGAAAATCTAATTACTAATAGAGCTATTACACTGAAAAAAAAAATGAAGCACAAATAAGGAGTATATTTCATTACTATTCCTTAAAAAATGAACTCTTTTTTTAAAAAAGATTTTATTTATTTGACAGCGAGAGAAAACATGAGCGAGAGTGCACAAGCCGGGGGCGGGGGGGGGGGGGGGGGGGGGGGGGGGGGGGGGGGGGGGGGGGGGGGGGGGGGGGGGGGGAGTGGTGAGCAGAGAGGGAGAGTGAGAAGCAGGCCCTGGGATCCTGATCAGAGCCAAAGGCAGACACTTAACCAACTGAGGCACCCCAAAACTGATCTCTTCTTATTCAGGTAATTTGTGCCGCTGTACTGGATACCGACCAATTGTAGAAAGTGGAAAAACTTTCTGTGAGGTAAGTTAAAATAAAAAATTTTTTTCAGTTGATTTTGTATTATGTGCACAAATTATGTAATGAACATTTGCATAAAATCATCTATTGCATTCATTTATTTCTAAAGTACCCTCATGTTGATTTTTCTAACCATTGAAAGTTGTTGAATGCACTGTTGGTATTTTTTAAAATAAACCTTTAACATGTATCTTATTTATGCCCTAAATTAGGCACTTTCCTAAGAGTAAGTATCTAGTACCTGATTTCAAGAAATGCAAACTCTATTAGAGACTGACAGACTAAGACAACAGACTTTTTAAAGAAAAAATAAAGACTAAGAATTGAAAAACAAGATATTAGAAGTTCAATATATCCCCTATACCATGTATATCAGTTTTGAAGGAAGATGAATTAAAGAGAATTAATGAGTGGGAGAGAAGACACAAAGGAAACATTGGAAAAGGGGAGTTCTGAGTTAGATCTTTAAAAAAGTGATAGAAATGAATGGGTGAAGAGAAGTCAGTAGAAAATTCCAGGTAAGAAAACACAGTGCAGTGTTTTCACAGTGCAGGAAAAAGAAAAGATGTCTAAGGTTCAACTAGGAAACTGGTATAGCTAAAGCATTAGGGAGTAAAAAGATATTATGCTGGGCCAAGGAATGTAGACTTAAATTTGGTAACATATATAGTCATTATCTGTTCTCAAGCTAGGAGCAACATGAGAACAGTATTTCAAATGGAAAATTCTTGGCACCTGCCAGTAAGAAGGTTTTGCCTGAAAAGGGATGAGGGCATGAAGTAGTGCAGTTCTTTCATGAATGAGGGAATGAGATCAGTGTTGTAGATATGGACCCAAAAAGATAACTTTCAGGGAGTGGATTGTCAGACTCATAACCTCCCAACAATAAAGGATACAGTTAAGAAGAAATCCAAGTCGGGGCACCTGGGTGGCTCAGTTGGTTAAGTGACTGCCTTCCGCTCAGGTCATGATCCCGGAGACCCCAGATGGAGTCCCACATCAGACTCCCTGCTTGGCGGGAAGCCTGCTTCTCCCTCTCTCACTCCCCCTGCTTGTGTCCCCTCTCTGGCTGTGTTTCTCTCTGTCAAATAAATAAAATCTTTAAAAAAAAGAAAAAAAGAAGAAATCCAAGTCATCCTCAAAGTTAAGAGATTAAGGAACCAGACAAGATGAAGGAAATCGGAAAAGAATGATTTAGTGTATGGCATGGGGTTGGGGAGGCTGTAGTCTTAAGATATATTAAGTTTTTAGAATGTTAAATATCAATAAGGTTTCAGTTAGAATGGAATTCTAACACTAATTTTTATGGTAAAAATTAATTTTATAAAATTTTTGTTGACCAAAAACAATTCTGATTACACAATTTAATTCTAAATACCAAAAAGTCTTTGAAAAAAAAAATCTACTTTTAGGCCACTAGTGAGAAATCCAAAAAGCTTGGCACACTACAGCTATTTTGAAATCCTGGGTAAGATACCATACATGTTGAACCATATGACTGGTCAGTCTTCTACCATTTTGACTCACAAAAATAGCAACTTCATACGATTCATGATTCAACCTAATATTATGTAATTATTTACCTGGAGACCAAATCTACCTATACAAAAATAGATATTTTTATCTCACTCACTTGGGTCCCCACATTCAGCCATTTGTCATTTGTTCCTTTATTGTGCATGGCATTGTCACAAAATCTTTTCAATAATCTATAGAAAATTCCTTATAGGTGAAAATATGAGCCACCACTTCTACAGCACTTCCTATGTGTCAGGTACTATACATACCATTACCATATTTAAATCAAACAGACCTGTTGGGAGGGAGTTTATTTCCCTAACTTAACAAACTCAACCCAGTTACTATGTGTTAAAGCAGGAACTAGAACGCAGGTCTCCTTAACTCCATTTACAAAGTCAAACCATAGGTCTCCAAGGCACCCCAAGTCTTGGGTTGTGTCTACACATGCAAAGGACAAACAAGAATGAAAATAATTAGCTGGAGTTGCAGGAACTGACCAGGGCATTCAGACCAAAGGTGTCCTGAAAATTAAGGTAAAATGGTTTGGGACTTGAATCATCCAAATAATTCATAATAGCTCCACTAACATCCAAATAAAGGGTTTTCAATTTATTTTTGTATATAGAAAGTCTTAAAGGCAGTTTGCCTTCCCAGGACTTCATGAAAAATACATGCTGTATCATTCTTAGGATAAAGAAAAGCCATCTTTTTTGGTTTTTTGATTATCACCTTATTAACTTCTCCATTTATCACACTCTAGTGGAAGCCTTAACTGGCTGACCCCACCTCCTCTGACCTCCTTCATGATCTCCTGGGATTTGAGTAACACATTAAGAAGACCTTATCATAGCATGGTTACACACTCCCTATACTTTTCCCTAATTGTTCAGCAATGGAATAGCTTGTACTGCGCTCCACCCCATTACAGAGTGCTTGAAGGCAAGGACTTGCTCTGTTACTTCTTCCATCACTCCTGTGGGGCCTGGGACTGCAAGTACTCAGGTTGATGTTTTAAGAACTGACCAATGAATTTGTTTTAAATTCTTATATTACTTCCTAAGGAAACAACTGTTTGTGGACTGAAAGGATCAGGAAAATGTTGCATGGATCAAGAAGAGATGTCTTTTGTGAACAGACAAGAAAAAGTAAGTATCTGGTGTTCTACTTCAGTTGGGATAGCCTGAAAAATACACACATAAATCCAAATGTATTCATTTCCTGTTCTTTTCAGTGAGTAAAGTAAAAGGAAGTGAATTCAGGAAGTAAAGAGTCTTAAAATGCTTCAAAATTAGCAGGCCCATGACTTTCATGAGGCCAGTCACCACAGAGACATTTTCCTTTTGAAGCATTACAACTTTCTGTGCCTTAATCAGGTTTACCACCACCCTTCCCACAACAAGTACCATGAAAAAATGTAAGCAGTGCATCTTCATGCTCGTGGCAGAGAAATATCTGTTAATAATACCTATGATCCAGCACAGAAGCTTAAAACCTAATTCCTGATGCCAAAAGAGGAAGCCCAGAGTCCAGTAAATCTGCCGGAAAACCATTACAGTCTTCTGAGGGTGGGAAGAATTCTATTCAGGGATCATCTGTGGCTCTGGCACCTCCATTTTGTGTCCAGAGGTATGGCCCTGATTCTGAAGTCTCACACTTAGAAATTCTTGTACATCATTCAGTAACTCTGAAGTTCCATTTGTATTTTGCTTTGTTTTGTTGAGATGTGCACCAAACTGTATAATGAAGATGAATTCCAGCCCTTGGACCCATCCCAGGAACCTATATTCCCTCCGGAACTAATAGTAAGATGCTTTACTTTTGTTGTTTCATAACATGATGCAGAACAAGCCTTTTTGCAACATGCTCTGGAATTACTGATTTTTAGACATTAGAATTAGGAAATGTGTCCAATGTGATAACCCATTGTTATGAATTTGTTAGATTCCATTATAAGTAATTTCAAGCAGATAGCTTAGAAGAGTGGTAGCGCCAGGACCTCAGAGACACTTTGGTTCACCCTTTTACTCAAAGACCCTGAGCTCAGTGTATAGGTAACTTACTCAAGGTCACACAGCTGCACTGTGAGATATAGTAAAGATATTTTGAAAAATGATACTTATTATATGGAATTACATTATTCTTACTGCTAGCCTCTGTGATTTCAACTCAGTGGGGAGAAATAAAGAGAATAATATAAATAGTGGTATTCTCATCATTCCATTCCATGACTTTGCCCAGAAGAGAGCATGAGATGGGGGATATGATTCTATTGGCTTCCCTGAGGGTCATGGTCCCCACACACCTTCAGAGTGTGAGAACTTAAACTCACTATTTGAAGAGTATACACACACATGTGACATATATATATTATGTATATAGAGAGAGTTGTAAAAAACAACTTACACTATACCTAGTGAATGATTTAAGACATTTTTTAAAGGATAATTTTGCTTGTAAGCAATTTTTGTCATAACAAAACACCTAATCCCCAAAGATGAGGCCACTTTGAGTCACTGTTAGGGCAGACCTAAAACAAGAAGCCGGGCCCTTTAATCTCAGACTAAGACACTTTTACTATACCATGACGCCTCCTCTTCTGACACTCACTTCACAAATATAGGTGGGGTTTGCTCTACTCTGCATGCAGTTGTTGATGGACAGATACTTATTATGATGTTTCTTCAGTGGTATCCACATGGATCTTATATCAATCTAAGTAGTTTCAAACAGGCCATCCTTTCCTGATCGATACAAGGTAGGTCACCTCAGAAAACTCAAATGACCCATCAGGCTGTTTAGACAGCCAGAGCAGTGGATATACTGATGGAATGTAGCTCAGCAGTCTTACTCAAAAGCCTGTTGGCTTCTATTTCTCTACAGAGAATGGCAGAAGATCCAAACAAAAGAAGGCTGACGTTCCAAGGGGAGAGGACTACCTGGATCACCCCTGTGACCCTCAGGGATCTCTTGGAGCTGAAAGCCAATTTCCCTAAAGCCCCCCTCATCATGGGGAACACTGCAGTGGGTGGGTGGTTTTTAAGCATGTTCCTTAGTCTAGCTTAGGTAACCTAGACCTCTCTCTCTCTTTTTAAACTCTTCATAAATGCAGTTCATTTTAATTAATGGATACCTATGGTCCTTTAGAATGCTTCATTCTTTTTTTTGCAAATGTGTGGTTTGTGTCACAATTTTCACTGGATTATAAGTGGACAACATCTGTTAGCACCCATTGACTTCCTTTTCTAATTGCTTCAAATACTTTTCTCCTTAAGGACCCAGCATTAAATTCAGAGGTGAATTCCACCCAGTTTTCATATCTCCACTTGGACTTCCAGAACTATATTTTGTGGAGTACACAGATGATGGTATGAATCTTCTTTTTCATTGGCTATTGGTAGACTATGAGTAATTATATGCACTGGGTTTGTTTGAGCACTTCATAGAATAGCCAACCTCATTTATTCATTCAGAAACATTTATTGACCATCTACTACATGTCCTCTGAGCTTTATCAAACTGAATTATTCAGCTATGCCACTGAGTACTACATTGTCCTAAGAGCAATAATGGTGGGAAGATGCCATGTTGATTGTCCAGATATGGAGAAATTGACTGAATAAGGAGACTTAAGACACTGGCTAGCCTATAGGAAATCTTCTTGCCAGATATTACTCCCTGATTCATGAATTTGCTCAAGGCTCATCCTATACCCACAGACATTCAAAAAAATTCTGGGACACAAAATCTGAAAATTTAATTGCAACTACCTTATTTATTTTTATAGTCTTTTCATGATTTACCAAATGATTTGATATCTCTCATTTCTTTTAATCCTCATGACAGTCCTGGAAGGCAGAGATACCAGGTGGTAGCCTTAGTAATAAAGAATCGAAGAACTTAAGTAACTTCCCCAACTTCACACAGCCAACATGTGATCGGGTCAGGACTGGATTCCAGGGTTTCTTACTTCTATTCTAGTCAAGTTCTCCTTCCACATAATGCCCTGAAAAAGGCTATCTGAGAAACATATCCAAACTCAGCATTTGAACAGATAATAGTATAGGAGGTAAAAATTCTACTTTAAAATGAGATTCTCCCCAATGAATAAACAGAAACCAATGAGAAATTATCTGCTTTTCTCTCTGATCTGCTAATTTTAAGTCAATCTGCCCATTCATTTTTTTTTTACCTGTTAGAATGTTCTTATCAGTGGACTGATAGGAAGAAATGGAGCAAGGGGAGGCCAGGCTGGTACAGGAGAGGGCTGGGAGTATGGTGTGGATACTTGGTTAGAGTGAGGTGGGAGTGCAGGGACTGAGGAGAAGGGAGAGCCTATAATACTAAGTCAGTGTTTCTCAATCTTTTCATTATTGTCTCACTAAGGAGCAATAGACATTTTCCCCCTAATCATCCCTCGAAATTTTAGCACCATAGACAGATCATATATCTGTTTATGTACAGTATATATATCAGGGCTTTATATATCAAAAGAGTAAGATTTTCTTCAACCTCTCTGGGCTGGCATTAACCTCCTTGAGAATGCATGAACTAGATGACATCACTGCTCAGAGCACTCCCTGAAAGCCCACTGGCAAGCAAAACTGACCCAAAGTACTGACAGAAACAAGATGAAGAGTTGGCTGTAGAAGAAGGGGGAATGGGCAATGCAAATGTGTCAGTCACTTCCCACTTAGACTTAATGATCTTTTAGAAGTCATAGAATTCAGGGCACTTTGGGTGGCTCATTTGGTTGAGCATCGACTCCTGGCTTCAGCTCAGATCATGATCTCAGTGTCATTGGATTGAGCCCCACATGGGGCTTTGTGCTCAGCTCAGAGTCTACTGGAGATTATCATCCCCTCCCTCTCCTGCTCCTCCCCCTGCTCACGCTCTCTCTGTTTCTCTCTAAAATGAATAAATAAAATCTTTTAAAAAAGCACACAAAAATCTTATAAAATCTTGACTGAAATTTTTATATTTGATCAATTTATTCAGGAAAACACTAAATTGGGAATTAACAAAGTAATGAATTTCAGATATCTGTGATTGATAGGTCCTAAAATATATGGTGCATATGACTGTATACATGACTCAGAAAAAGAATTTGGCACTTAATATTTGGGAGAAAGCAAATTGCCAGAAATGTCTTTACCTTTCATTTTTCTAAGTTAATATAAAAGGAGAAGATATACTTAAAAGATTCTTTCTCTGCAGCCTGCGTGTCTTCTTATAATTCACGTCCAGTTTATATTCCACTCTCTCTTTTGCAGGGGTGACCATAGGTGCAGGACACAGCCTGGCCCAGTTGAGTGATGCCTTACATCTTACTGTTTTGGAGCAACCAAAGGAGAAGACTAAGACTTACCGTGCTCTCCTGAAGCATCTGAGGACACTTGCTGGAGCCCAAATAAGGAATATGGCGGTATGCACCCTCGTGTGATATGAAAGAAGCCACAGTTATAGACAGTCATACCGTCTGTTCAGTTTAGCAAACATTACTCTGAAGAGGAATCCCCAGTCAATGTCGAACAGGTCTCTACAATATAAGTGTGAGTGTGTATATGTGCCCAAAGTGAGAATTATCACACTGCATGTATGTGTGTGTCCAAAGTGAGGGATGGCATATTAGATCACAAGTTTATGGTACTGCAATCCGAAGATGCCCAAATTCTAAACCCAGACTGTCACGCATGAATGGTATGACCTCTTTAAGCCACTATTTTATCATTTTAAGAGTTAAAGTTCAACCAAATGGACTGTCTTTAGAGTTTACTCAGAGCCTAGTTCCCCCTTTACCACCATGTTATTATACACTCATAATAGGGTCAGCTCTCAAAGAAATTTTCTTCCTCATTGCACATGGAAAAGGAACATTTTTCTCAAACAGTAAGTTTGAATTGGGGTTGGGGGTGGGTATCTTGCACAATATGCAGCCTGATTCTGCTTAGCTGCCCTAAAACCATACCAGATCATTCTATGAAACAAAAAGAGAATTAAAAAATTAAAACTTACACAAGAGCACTGTACACATAATTTCTTATTGGTCAAATAACTATTTTAAAAAATGTTATCTTTTTTTATTTAGACTTTAGGTGGACATGTGGTGAGCAGACCTAATTTTTCTGACCTAAATCCCATTTTAGCAGCAGGAAATGCTACCCTCAATCTGATATCTAAAGGTAAGAGATAAGCTTTAGGCATTCTATTTTATAATTATCACTGTCAGTTATGTGGCTCCTTTCATAAACCATGAAGTAGGAACCCAAGTATATCTAACATAGACTCATCAAACATACACGTATCCCTTGCTACATATTCTCCTGTTCAATTAATTCATTCTAATCAAGGTCATTTTCTCTAATAGAGGGAGAACGGCAGATTCCTTTGAACAGCCATTTCCTTGCGAGATCACCTGAAGCCAGCCTTAAATCGGAAGAGATTGTGCTATCTGTCTATATTCCCCACTCTACTCAGGTAAAGGCTTCTTGACTCGCTGCGCACATGGAGGGAACCCAGCTTTGGGGCTGCTCTCAAGAAAGGGAAAATTCTCAGAGGACCATTTGATTTGCTTTCCTATCAGGGCAACATTGTAACTTTCGTGGACCCTAAGCTTTTTTGCCTTTGTGGCTCCCGTCCTTCATAAAAAGTAAAAAAGTAAAATAAAAATATGACTTTTTTGGTATAAAGATGAGAATTACCCAAATCGCCTTTAGTGTTATATATACATTTTTATTATATTCATTTTTTTCTTTTATTTTGAAAGAACTTTAAAGGAAAACATTTCTTGATATTCTAATAATGTTTTAGAGTGATCGATGGGAGCTTCATTTGTGGTGAGCACAGCATAAAGTATAGAGATGCTGAATCACTATGTTGTACACCTGAAACTAATGTAGCATTGTGTGTCAACTATACTGAAATAAAAAAAATTTTTTTTAAAAGAATAACATTTCTGTAGGCCCTGTCTCTCTGCAAACAGAGAGCCCTTTGTGTGAGGAGTCAAATTTTTGGTTTCAGATGAATATTCATCTTAGCGAAGATTGAGTAAAATCATAATCAATTTCACCTACAACAAGTTTCTAGTAAACTGAAATTTCATGATTACAAAGATACTTCCAAATCAACCAACATTTATTAGCCACTTTAAATAAAATTATTTATTTACTAACTACCTACTACTGGACATGACAAGCACTAAATCCAGAAGACACTATATGGATTCATAAGACACAGGTTTCTGTCCTCAAAGGTCTCTCTCTAGATATGAGAGGAAGGGCTTACCATTGGAAATAGCTAATCATCTCAGACAGGAAATGTGTGCACAACGAGCCAGGGTAGTTCCAGCGACGCTGAGAGTCCTCCCTTGGTGTTGCTCAGAAGGGAGAAAAAGCAGCTGGGATGGAGCAAAGATCAGTAGAGATAAGTGGGTGCTCATTCCAGGTGGGAGAACAGCTTGGGGTTGGGGACTAGGTGGAATGGCAGGTTGGAGGCCAGACAACAGGGCAGGGGCGCTGGGGCAGCCCTGTGAGATGTGGCTGGGAGGGAGGCAGGGGCTCCATCACCAAGCTGATCTACTGTTCCATCAAAGAGTTTGTATGTGTCCTAGCAGACAGCCATCTTTGAAGTCTTTAAAGCAAGTAAAATCTTAATGAAAATGGGATTTTAGGAATACAAGTCTAACCAAAAATAGAGGATAAGCCGGTTGGAGAAGAAACTAAAGGTTCAATGGCCAGTTAAGACGCTAATGCTGTCAGGTCAGGTGGGTGAGCCTGAGTGCAGCAGCAGGAATAGGGAGGCAAGTCCCCACCAGTCAGTACAGTGGACTAAAATAGGATCAAGTGTGTCTCAAGCACCTCTTTGTCACTTTTGCTTTCTGAATCAAAAATGTTTTATCTTTGATAGGGTCCATGGTGGCACTCCTACCCCCACCAAGACGCTGGCCACACAAAGAGGCTCTCCTACTTTGTGGCTCTAATATTTCACACTAGTAATGAGATTAAGCCTAGAAGGAGAGGTTGAAACCTGGAAGGGACTTTGAAGACTATGTGATCCAGTGGTCTCCAAGCTTTTTCTTTTTCTTTCTTTTTTTTTCAGTCACATGACATTTACGTAGAATGCCAAACTAAAACAGTTAAAAGTGGAGGTGTTGTAGTTCATCCCCAGAGACACCACACCTCCTGATTTTACTTTACCCCTCTCAGCAGCCCTGGAGGCACCATCTGATCAAACACAGCCTTCTCACTTTTAAAGACTTTAAGACCCCAGCAGTTTAAGTCACTTGCCTGAGGCCACATACGGTGACTTGGAGTAGAAAGTAGGTGACCAATAACCCTGGAACCAGACTGCTTAGATTTCGACCCCAATTCTGCCACTTACTGCATGACCTTGTACGACTTATGTAACCTCTCAGTTTCCTCATCAGTAAATTGGAAATGAGTACAGTTGCTCTGAGGATAAAATATCAATACCTGTAAAGCACAGGGGCCAGTGCTCCAAGCCAACACTGTGCTCAAAAGCATCATTTACAGGATCCTTTTCATGATAACTAATCATCAGAGCTGTTGCTTTACAGCAGACAGTGGGGAAGAACACTAAATGTTCTGAATGTTTTGCTGTTTCCAGTGGCACTTTGTGTCAGGACTCCGGCTGGCCCAGCGTCAGGAGAATGCTTTTGCCATTGTCAATGCCGGCATGAGTGTGAAGTTTGAAGACGGTACAGACACGATTAAGGACCTTCAAATGTTCTACGGAAGTGTTGGCCCCACTGTTGTCGCCGCAAGCCAAACGTGCAAGCAGCTCATCGGGAGGTATGTCACAGCACATCAGGATATAAAACTTAGGACTTTTTATTTTAATATTTTAATGAAAATAGCACTTGGAGAATTTTTTCTGATTATATACATATTACATAATCATATAGGAAATTTAAACACTGCAGAAGAATATAAAGAAAATAAAAGTCACCCAAAAGCCAACCTTCTGTAAGATATAGTTCTTTTATTGCAGTTTTTATAATAAGGTAAAAGTACAAATTAATCTAAGTAGATAATATCTTCAAATTTTCATTTTTAATTAACCTGTAAAATAAGACAGTGTTTCTAATACTGTACCCTAACACATCTGAAAATGTCCTTATACCAGAGAAAGATGACATATTCAAAAAACTTAAATGACCTTCCTCCTATCACTCTCATTGTTTCTAGTGTTTGGAAAGTAAGTTTTAAAAATTCTTCCATCCACTACTTTTGCAACTTAGTGCAGCTTTTTTTCTTAAATACTAAAATGAGCCAATGCTTTTGAAGCATTTCTGTAGAAAACTTTCATTTGTGAAAATGTTACAACTATCACCAATAATTGGTCATTTGCTGGTCATTACCCTGTACGTGTGTGTCAGGCATTGCCTGTTTGCTGGGGGTGCACCAATGAACAAGATGAAGTTCTAGACCTTGGGAAACTGTTACCCCAGCTATTTGAGTTAAAGTCAGACCATGGAGTTACAGGTAATAATAAAGGAGGATGGTAAGGAAATTGGAAACCACTGCAGCAGATTCTAAAGAAAGCTAGTGACATATCAGAGGGTATTTTGTCCAGACTTCAAAGATGAACACAGATTTTTCTCCATCTTCCCTTGCCCTATCAGTTTAGTCTGTCTTCCCCATGTTTACATTCTTTTCTTTTTTCTTTCTTTATTTCTTTTACTTTATAACTACATTTTTTTTTAAATTTTTAATTTTGCTACAAGGCCGTGGGATGACCACATGCTGAGTGACGCCTGCCGATGGGTCCTGGATGAGATTTACATTCCGCCCGCAGCAAAGGGTGGCATGGTAGAGTACAGGCGAACCCTCATCATCAGCTTACTCTTCAAATTCTACCTCAAAGTGAGGCGAGGTCTGAATAAAATGGTAAATGACTTCTCTGGGTCTGTGAATGCCTTGATATTCTGAACATGAGTCTGCATATGAATGACTTCCCTCCTTCCCTTCCATAAGTTAGAAGTGTATCAGAAGGGGATGGAGCCTGTTGTGTGGTGCTTCCCAGCCTCCTTTGTCCCTCTCTTCCCCTCTCCCTTCTCTTCCTGTCCTGGGCTGAGAAGGGGACAGTCTTGCTACTACATTTGCCCTACGGGTTATGTGACAATACTAATATGCAATAGCAAGTTGATCTACAGTATTGAAAAGCTTTCAGTAATTAACATCTATTCCTATGTTAAAGAAAATTTTCTTGTTAAAACAATACCTTCTTTAATATTTAGAAAATGTGGCTAAGTCAAAAAGGAAGAGAAAATCCTTTGTAATCCCATCACCTGTAGGTAACCATTATTAATATTTTAGTGTGTATCCTTCTAAGCTCTTATTTATGGATGTATGTATATATATGTCACTCATATACATCTATAAAACTGTTTAGGATAGTTTGCTTGTTTCACTTAGTAACAAACAGCTTTCAGTGTCATTAAATATTCTTCACAAAATGATGTAATGGTTGCATGATGTGTCTATGGATAGATGAGCCATTATTTGATCTGTTCTTTAGATTGCTTCCAGTTTTTCAACTTTTTTTCTTACCCGGCCTAGTTTAAAATGACTTTCACAGGCAGTGTTTCTCAGAATGTGGTTCATGACTGTCAATGTCCCTGTTGTAAGTCATGAGCTAACCCAAAAATGGCAGATAAATGACTATACACACATTTCTTTTATGGCTGAAAGCTTTACTCTGTTAATTCACCCAGTCCTTTTTTATCATTTGTATTAATATTATTTATTAGCATTATCATAATATTCTATCATAAATTATCGTAAACTCTTATTTATTACATATATTCAGTATATTGCTATATAATCTATATATCTAATGTTTTACATATAATTTGCTAAATATATGTCTCTTATTTTATATTCTTATATATTATCATATGTTCTCTTATAGATTATGATTATATATTCTATCTTTATAGAAAATGCAAAAACAAAGAGGCAAAAATTTTAAAAATCAACTGTAAGCCAATAATCCTACCATAAAGACTGTTAACATCTGGAATACATACATCATATATAGTTCTTTTCTATAAGGGATCATACTGTATATAAACTTTTATGATCAATTTTTCCACTTAATTACAGTTCAAGAGCATTTTTTAATGTCCATAAATAGGGGCGCCTGGGTGGCTCAGTTGGTCGTCTGCCTTCAGCTTAGGTCATGATCCCAGATTCCCGGGATCGAGCCCCACATTGGGATCCCTGCTCGGCAGGAAGTCTGCTTCTCCCTCTCTCTCACTCCCCCTGCTTGTGTTCCCTCTCTAGCTGTGTTCTGTCAAATAAATAAATAAAATCTTTTAAAAAATAATGTCCATAAATATACTTCTACAAAATCATTTTTAATAACTGCAAAATATTGTATCTTATGGATGTTCCATAATATGTTTAGTCAGTTCCCTCTTATTGGATATTTAAGTTAATTCTAGTTTTCTTACTATGACAAATGATCTGTAGCAGAACATCCTTGTAGAGTAATCTTCATCTCCTCCCTCAGTTGCTTCTTTGAGATATATGTCCGGAAGACTGGCCCAGACTTGAAAACACAACCTCCATTTTTCCATATTTCCATCCATTTGAAAGGAGAGCCGGTCATAAAGGAAGCCTCCACTTCCTAGAAATAGCATTCGCTTTCCTGTATGCATGAGCAGATAGGGTCATGCTACTGCTTGCCTAGAGAGCTCAAATTTCAGGGCTCTCTCCCAGCAGATCTGGAGACTAATATCTGGGAGAATAAATTGGACAACCTATTTTAACATATGTTTCTCCAAGCCAGTGACTCGGAATGTAAAGTTAAATGTGAAATAATCTTCTTTTCAGGATCCCCAGAAGTTTCCTGATATCCCAGAAAAGTTCACGAGTGCTCTAGAAGATTTTCCCATAAAAACACCCCAAGGAATTCAGATGTTCCAGGTCAGTGGGTAGAGTTTTTAATTTTATAATCTTTCTATGCATTCAGATGCATGCATTATGTGTGTATCTCCCTCTTTTCAATAGCTATATTTTTTATTATTTGTAAGGATCATGTCTACCAAAGCCATCTGACATTGCCCATTGTCACTCACACGCACAATTTCACAATGTGCTTGGTTTAGCTTCTTTTCTTTTACTCAAGGCTTCACAAAGAATTATTTTCCTGTGAATTATTTTCCTGCTGTGAATTATATTCACAAGCAACTATTTCAGTTGTGTTACTTAAAATGTTCTCCTCTTCTAAGGGGAACCCTCCTGCACTGTTGGTGGGAATGCAAGCTGGTGCAGCCACTCTGGAAAACAGTATGGAGGTTCCTCAAAAAGTTGAAAGTAGAGATAGCCTACGACCCAGCAATTGCACTACTGGGTATTTACCCCAAAGATACAAATGTAGTGATCCAAAGGGGCACATGCACCCGAATGTTTATAGCAGCAATGTCCACTATAAACATGGAAAGAACCTAGATGTCCATCAACAGATGAATTGATAAAGAAGATGTGGTATATATATACAGTGGAATACTATGCAGCCATCAGAAAAAGAAATCTTGCCATTTGCAACAACATAGATAGAACTAGAGGGTATTATGCTAAGAAAATAGGTCAATCAGAGAAAGATAATTATCATATGATCTCTCTGATATGAGGAATTTGAGAAGCAGGGCATGGGGTTGTGGCGGGTAGGGAGAAGAACAATGAAACAAGATGGGATCCAGAGAGAGACAAATCATAAAAGACTCTTCATCTCAGAAAACAAACTGAAGGTTGCTGGGGGGTGGGGAAGGGATAGGGTAGCTGGGTTGTGGCCACTGGGGAGGGTGTGTGTTATGATGAGTGCTGTGAATTGTGTAAGACTGATGATTCACAGACTTGTACCCTTGAAGGAAATAATACATTGTATGTTAACTTAAAAAATAAGAAGAAAGAAATAAAATATTCTCTTTTTAGTGAATGCTCGTCCTTTCTTCAAAACCTAGCTCTACATTCACTGCTTCTTGGAAGCCTTCCCTGCTTTGATAAAGCCATCCTAAATCCCCCAGGAACTTGTGTATTTTTTTGTGCCATATTAGCTATATAAACTGTTCTTTATTGCTATATGAAGTTGATCATGTTATTTTAATATGTGTGTGTGTTCTGATACCCTTACAAGCTTGTAGAATCTTTAAGGATGAGAACAATGTCTTCCTTTTAGACAGGTGAGGAGGTAAATTATAACCAGAATATATCTCTTACCATGGTACTCAGTGGACATTTATTAACTTTGACTCACAGATATGGATACCAATTGCCTATAATTTTTCTTGACATGTGAGTAAGCCAGATATATCAGAACCAATTTTCAGTGCATGAGAATGTCTGGAAGTAAAACAACTGCCTTACTCATTGACAGTGTGTGGATCCCTACCAATCCCCACAAGACCCCGTCGGCCACCCAGTCATGCACCAATCAGCCATCAAACATGCCACAGGGGAGGCTGTATTTAGTGATGACATTCCCCCTATTGCCCAAGAACTCTTCCTGGCTGTAACCACCAGCACCAGAGCTCATGCAAAGATCATGTAAGGAAATAAAAGACATTTCTTTGTATTACTGGAATGCATTCACAATTTCATATTGAAATTGAGAACTTATGGGGTGCCTGGGTGGCTCCGTCGGTTAAGTGTTTGCCTTTGGCTCAGATCAGGGCTCTGGGATTGAGCCCCACTTCGGGCTCCTTGCTCAATGGGGAGTCTGCTTCTCCCTTTCACTCTGCCTGCCACTCCCCCTGCTTGTGCTCTCCCTCTCTCTCTCTCTCCCTGTCAAATAAATAAAATCTTTAAAAACAAACAAATAAAATTGAGGCTTTATTATATATTTATATCAACCAGAAATATTAATTTCCTCTTCTGGGTGGAAATCAGTCCTTTTTAAGCAAATTTTTGAAAGAAACTAATGCCAAGAGCCCAAACACCTGCTAAAATTGGCACTTTTCAACACAGAAGTTTGTCCCATGATTTAGGTACGAAGTACATTGTAGTTTTTCCCTGTGTTTAAGGACTCATTTATATTTGATGTGCACTTTCAAATTTTCCCTCCTAGATCAATTGATGCTTCAGAAGCTCTGGCCCTTCCAGGTGTTGTTGATGTGATAACAGCAGAGGATGTTCCAGGAGCTAATAACCATAAGGGAGAGGTCCTCTATGCGCAGAATGAGGTATGTGATTTGTATGGAGCCTATCATTCAAATGCCTAGTTAGAAAACCAAAATGACTATTGGTTATGACTCTAACATCCATGGACTCATGTTCACATCACAAAAACTTACAAGGAACCAAGGACTCCACATCAGTGATTCTCAAATTGTTTCTTGAATTGTGGACCCTTTTGAGATTCTGATCATAAGCCATAGCCCTGTCAAAGATAGCTTCTTAAAAAAAAAAAAAAATTGTGAAAAGCATAGAAGCAATATAGAGCATAGGATATTAAAAGAACCAACAGAGGGGCACCTGGGTGGCTCAGTTGGTTGAGCAACTGCCTTCAGCTCAGGTCATGATCCCGGAGACCTGAGATAGAGCCCCGCATCGGGCTCCTTGCTCAGCAGGAAGCCTGATTCTCCCTCTCCCACTCCCGCTGTTGTGTTCCCTCTGTAGCTGTGTTTCTCTCTGTCAAATAAATAAATGAAATCTTAAAAAAAAAAAAAAGAACCAACAGAATTCCAGGGTTAATGGATTAAAGTGTGTGATATGGGAATGATGAGGAATGCACCTAAAGACAATCAGAAGCCAAGTAATTAAGTCCTGCACTCAGTTTTTGTACCCTCTAAATTCCAGTCAGTTCAGTGTTTTAAATTTATTCTCATATGTAGAAAATAATCTTTCTTTTGGTCACAAGAACCCAGTGGGTAAATGTAAGAATGTGGGAACAGTAATGCCTTTTTAATGATTCTGTGTCTTAGCTAATGGCAACATGTGGCTTTTCTGCAGGTGATTTGTGTGGGTCAGATTGTCTGCACGGTGGCTGCTGACACCTATGCTCATGCAAGAGAGGCGGCTAAAAAAGTGAAGATCACTTATGAAGACATAGAGCCGAAGATTATCACCATAGAGGTAGTCAGGCCACTTTGTGTCTTCTGGAATGACTAGGGCTATATACTTCTGGCAGAATCCAGCTGGTGGAGTCACAAAATAGTATGATCTGGCTTCTATCTGTAGTCTGCTCAGTGTTATCTATATGGTTTCAGAGTGAAAGCTCTAGCCATCTGCATATTGAGACATAATACCGAGAATTTCCTTGCCTGGATTTCCCCTTCCTTCCTGTGACCACTTTTTCTCCCATTGCCTCATGCCAAGGCATGTCCTCAGAATACAGATAAGTAACACCAGAAGAATGTCCTTATGATCTCCATGTAGAACTAGTCAGTGGGAAAATCCAGAGCACTGTGAATCTGAGAAGAGGTGTTAACATTTACTAAATTACAGCCTGGGTCCTGGTCTCCTGCATACTTCCTCTAAGCCCTGGAGACAGAAAACCCAGGTTTGTGTTCTGACTCCATCTTTTAAAGGATTCTTAGTAGCAATGAAAGTTTTGGCAATTTACTTAAATTTCTCTTACTTTCTCAGCTGTAAAATGGGAAGTATAAAAGGACCCATATTAAAGGTCATTGTGAGGGTTAGATGAGAAAACCCAAGTAAAATGCTTAGAACAGCACCTGGGAGACATGGAATGCATGCAGTAAATATTTGCTATTATTTTTGCTATTTTTGCTGTATTTGCTATTATTGTTGTTAGTGGGGGCATGGTGCTTTGTAGCCCCAGTGTTTAGCAAAGCACTAAACCCGTGGTCCATCATATTAAATGTGTGTGATAGAGAAAGAGATGAATATAGGTGGGTAGATGAGCAGCATGAAACCCAGCCAAGTAGGCTGCAGTCTTCAATATGCTCTGATTCTCCTCTGTTCTTCCCAAGAGTTGCCAAGTTCCAGTCTTTTCCAGTTATCTTTTAAATGCCTTGAAGTCTGCCCCTTTCTTTCCATTCTGTTTCACCCCCGTCCCACCCTTCAACATAGACCTCACCATTTATTGTCAGACTTACTACAGTAACCATTAAAGAGGCTCTTGTACTCCATTTCAACCTGTCTACCCAGCACATTAACTTTTCTAAGCCTCCATGTTCACCAGGTCACTTTTCTTATATAATCATGTCCCCCTCGATAAAGTTCTTAGCATAGAACTCAAGGTCTTTCATAGTTCAACCTCAGTTCACCTTTGAAGCTCATCCAGCTGCTTCTTGATAAAAACCTGCTCCCCAGCCAGCCTAACCTTGTTCTCTTTTTGGCCCCTCAGCTTGTTTCAAACTCAAATTATTGCTTTCTGAGGTGCCCTTGACTTCAAATGATTTCCCCTCCCGTCTCTAGCTGTCCTCCTTCCATGCAATTCAGCACCGAATTTAGGTCACCTAGACAAGACCATCTCTGAGCATTTGCACCTCCACCAGCCTCCTCCTTAGCCTCTCTCTACCCTCTTATCTCATCCCCCACTCACACCACAAAATTGGCATCTGAATACCCAACTCCCTCAGGTCACCCGCCAGCAGACCAGAGGGTAGGGCCATTTTTCTTATGTGCTTGTTTCCCCCTCAGCTATTCCTCAGAGCCCTGAACAAAACTGAGTAACCACTGCCTGTAGTCCGTTACATCCTGGTTTATGCTTATTCTCCACCTTGCTCAGATTGCTTGTTAAATTGCCTGAATATCTCAGAAAGCAAGAGCATAGCAGTTTGATGGGGGATAACTGACTTATTAGGATATGAAAAAATAAAACTTTTCATTGTTTGGGTTTATTTGTTTTTCCCTTGCAGCAAGCTCTAGAGCACAATTCATTTTTTTCCATTGAAAAGAAAGTCGAGCAAGGAAATGTAGAGCAAGCCTTTAAAAATGTTGATCAAATCCTTGAAGGTAAGTGATTTGGGGCCAGAGAAGTAACTCCTCTGAAGTTGGAGACTCTGAGTTCAATCATCTGGTTTGAGAAATACTGAAACTCCAAGGCAGAGCTCTCAATCCTAGTGTGATTGTTAAATCAAAATTTAAAATGTACAAATAATAAATTCACATTTTGATGCAACTTTATGTATCTGTACAAACCTATGTAAATCTATCCACACCAAGATACAGAACCCTTCCAGGGTGCCTGGCTGCCTCAGTTGAAAGAGCATGCAACTCTTGACCTTGGGGTTGTGAGGTCTAGCCCCACGTTGGGTATAGAGATTACTTAAAAATAAAATCTTTAGAAATATACATATAGAACACTTCCAGCAGCCCAGAAAGCTTTTTCTTGCCTTCTCTCAATCAGTAGTTCTCCCAAAGCTCTTTATCACTACAGGAAGGTTCTACCTCTTTTCAACTTCATACAAATGAGATCTTACAGTGTAACTTTCTTTGTGCCTACCCATTTCATTCAACATTCTGTATCAAAGATTCATCTATGTTGTTGCATAAATCAGAACTTCTTTTTCATTGTTTAGGAGTATTCCATTGTATAAATAATTCCATAATGTATTTGTCCCTTCTACCACTGATGGACTAATTAGCTATTTTCAACTTCACGATGTTATGAATAAAGTTTCTATAATACTATACATATCTTTTAGTGAACATAAGAAGACATTTCCACTGAAATATACCCAGGAATAGAATTGTTAACTAATAGTGTTTTTATATATTTACCTTTAGTAGTTAATGCCAAACATTAAAAAAAAAAATGTTCCAGTTGTACTCCTATTAACAATGATGAGAGTTCCATTTTTCTGTTGTTGTTATCATCAGTCTTTTTAGTTTTATCTAATCTGGTGAAGTAATATCTCGTTGTGGTTTCCATTGAATTTCTTTGGTGACTAATGATACTGAAGCCTTTTCATGTGTGTATTGACCATTTTTAGATCCTCTTTTGTGAGATATTGTTCAACTCTCTTGCCTGTTTTTTTAGTAATTAAAAGTGATAATTATAATTAACATACTATTTTGCTATAATTACTATATAATAGTTATATAATAATTACTAGACTTACTTATAAATTTATAGAAGGTTTTTATGTCTTTGGTATAAGTTCTTTATTGGTTATAAGTACTGCACATATCTTCTCCCATCCGGTGGGTTGTGTGTTCACTGTCCTCATTATACTTTTTCATGAACAAAAGTTCTTCATTTTAATGTAGAACAATTTGTCAGTCTTTTCTTTATGGTGCCCAGTGTTGTTGAGCCCATGAAGAAATTCTTGCCTCTCCAAAGGTCATGAAGATATTTTTCTATGTTTACTCCTAAAAGCTTGATAAAAATGTTTCAGCCTTGACATTGAGATCTATGATCCATTGCAAATTAATTATTCTGTCTGGCATACACTGGGGTCAAGTTTCAATTTTTTTCAAGTGGATATCCAGTTGACCCAGCACCATCTACTAAAAACTATCTTTTCCTTTAGTAAATTGCAGTGCAACTTTTATGGTTTTCCAGGTATCTATGTATGTGTTCTATTTCTGAACTCTTTGTCATATTCTGTTTGTCTGTTTATCTGTCTTTGTAAAAACCACACTGTCTTATTTGCTGTAACTCTATTGTAAGTTTTGAAATCTGAGAGTATAATGTCCTTTCATTAATTCTTTCTCAATCTGACCTTAACTATTATAGGTTCTTCGCATTTCCATGGACATTTATTGTCCACTCATCAATTTTCACTAAAAATAACTTACTAGGATTTTGACTGGAATTGCATAGAAAAAATATCAACTTAGAGACTGAAAATCTTAACAGTTTTAAGTTCCAGTCCCTGAGCAGGATAGACCCTGCCTTTTTTTTAGGTTTACTTTAATTTCTCTCAGTAACTGTAGTTTTCACTATAGAGATTTTGCACATCCTTCTTAATATCTATAACTAGTATTTGGTGTTTTATGATGTTGTTATAAATGATTTTTTATTTAATTTTCTGCTTGTTTGTGTCTAGTATCTAAAAACACAATTAGCTTTTATTTTTTTTTATTTAATTTCAATTAGCCGACATATAGTACATCATTAGTTTCAGATGTATTGTTCAGTAATTCATCGGTTGCATTTAACACCCACCGCTCATCTGCCACAATTAGCTTTCATATGTTGATCTTTTATCTAAGAACTTTACTAAATTCACTATTTTTATAATAATTAATTTTATTTTTTCAGTGTTCCAAGAGTCATTGTTTGTGCACCACACCCAGTGCTCCATGCAATATGTGCCCTTCTTAATACCCACCACCAGGCTCACCCATCCCCCTACCCCCCCTTCCAAAACCCTTAGTTTGTTTCTCAGAGTCCAAAGTTTCTCATGTTTCATTTCCCTCTCTGATTTACTCCAATTCACATTTCTATCCTTCTCCTACTGTCCTCCATGTTACTCCTTATGCTCCACAGGTAAGTGAAACCATATGATAGTTGACTTTCTCTGCTTGGCTTATTTCACTCAGCATAATCTCCTCCAATCCCATCCATGTTGCTAAAAAAGTTGGGTATTCATCCTTTATGATGGAAGCATAAGATTCCATTGTATATATGGACCATATCTTCTTTATCCACTCATCTGTTGAAGGGCACCTTGGCTCTTTCCACAGTTTGGTGATTGTGTATGGCCATTGCTGCTATGAACACTAGGGTACACATGGCCCTTCTTTTCACCACATCTGTATCTTTGGGGTAAATACCCAGTAATGCAACTGCAGGGTCATAGGGTAGCTCTGTTTTTATAAATTCACTATTTTAATAGTCTCATAGATTCTCCTAAATTTTCTGTATATAAAAACATTTCATGAAAGATTCATTTATCTTTTCCAATCTTGATACTATAATTTGTTTGTTGGTTTATTTGTTTGTCAGCTTTGACTTACTGAACTGGCAAAGACCTAGTTAGTATGATTTTTTTTAATTTGTATTATTTATTTATTTAAGAGAGAAGAAGCACAAGTAGGGGGAGCAGCAGAGGAAAGCTGGTCCCCTGTTGAGCAGGGAGCCTGAGGTGAGCTCACTCCTAGGACTCTAGGAATATGACCTGAGCTGAAGGCAGACACTGAACTGACTGAGCCACCCAGGCACCCTAATTTTTTTTTTTAATATTTTATTTATTTGACAGAGAGAAACACAGCCAGAGAGGGAACACAAGCAGGGGGAGTGAGAGAGGGAGAAGCAGGCTTCCTGCCGAGCAGGGAGCCCGATGTGGGACTCGATCCCGGGTCTCTGGGATCATGACCCAAGCCAAAGGCAGTTGCCTGACCAACTGAGCCACCCAGGTGCCCCTAATTTTTTTTTTAATACCAGTGCCCGGATCCCATGCCATACCAATGAAATCAGAACTTTGAGTACAGGGTGAGAGCATCAGTATTTATCTAAAAGCTCCCTAGATGGTCCTAAAATGTATCCAGGATTGATAAACACAGTTCTTTAAAGAGAATTACTTCCAGTTTTGGGTAAGAGAAGTTAATAATTTTCACAGACTCTATTACCCTCTTCTAAAGAGTTGGAATAGAGAGTTCTGTAACCTCTTAATCTTTTATGAAAACCTGGAAGAGAGCTTTTTTTGAGGGGGAGTGGGACCTTTTTCCATGATTCATATTTTGTTGTCCAAAGAAATAATTTCAAGAAATCCTTTGATTCCTGGCAAAAATAACTCCTCACTTATTTCCACAGCACAGGAATCTTTTGACTAATTTTTGTTGTTGTTGTTATTCTTAATTGAATTATACTTGTCATACATTTAAAGTGAAAATACTGAAGTATTTAGAATTTTATTTCATTTTAAAGTAAAAATGCCTTTCAAATACTGAAACTAGGGCCAAATGCCTCTTCTGGTATAACCTAGAATATGATAAGGGGCACTGAGCAAGTCAAAAATCTCAGCTAAACCAGCAAGAGCAGGCTGGTTTTAGGGGAAGAAACAACTTCAGCTCTGTCATTTTAAACCTTTGTGTCCTTTCATGAACTACTGATCTTCTGTGACTCAATAATCCTGACATCACCAGACTGAGGTACATATTGTTACTACCCTCCTCCCCACCCCTGTTTTACAGAGGAGGAAATGAGGGTTTAATAACTTGGCCAAATTCACAAAAGAGATGGTGGTGCCTGGATATGTGGCCAGGTCAGTCTGTATGCTCAAGTCTAGCACATCACAGATCTCACCGCCCCACTGACAGAAAGGAGACTAAGGCCAAGAGAGAGGAAGTGAATGCCCCAGGCTCATATGGCTGGTTATGCATAACAAGTCTTAATTAGAAAAAAGTGATTTGGGGCATCTGGGTGGCTCAGTCATTAAGTGGCTGCCTTTGGCTCAGGTCATAATCCCAAGGTCCCCGTTTGTGTTCTCGCTGTATCTCTCTCTGTCAAATAAATAAAATCTTAAAAAAAAAAAAAAGTGGTTTAACCAAATGATATAAAAGTTCTCCATAAGCTAAAATGAATCACTCCTCATAAGTCAAATACCACTGAGAGCCCCTGGCTGGGGACTGTCAACTAAACATCGTCCTGTGTTTATGCCTTACAGGTGAAGTCCATGTAGAAGGGCAGGAACATTTCTACATGGAGACGCAAACTATCCTGGCTATCCCAAAACAGGAAGATAAAGAAATGGTGCTATACCTTGGAACACAGTTTCCAAGCCATGTGCAGGTAACAGGATATTTTTGGAAAATAAGACTTCAGATGTGCGCTGTGAGGCCCTACAATCAGGCACTCTGCTCTAGGGAACTTTGGATTCCTTCTGCTCATGTGACTCAAACTCTGTATATTTGACATAAGCTACAGCCCAGAATGAAGTAAATGGGGCAAATATTTTCCTAAAAGGGCAGACTTTTCAAAGAAATATGAAAATTTTGCTATCTTCCAAAACATGGGCAAGATTTATCTTACTCTTCTAACAATTGATAATGTAAAACCTAAAGTCAGGGAGGTCACAGCCTTAGTATCATATTTACATTTCCCTTTGTGGTTCATTTGTGTCGCTTCTCTGTCTTAATGTTTTCATGTATTGGTGATGCATGTTTAAAGCAATTACCTTCCCAGTGCGGTGGCAGGTGATTTCCAGTCTTATTCCAGTGGTGGAGGTATAAGTGTTGATGCAGATGTGGATAAATTGAAACCTTCATACTACATTGCTGATGGGCATGAAAAATGGCACAGCCTGGAAAATAGCATGGCAGTTTCTAAGGATATTAAAGATAGTAACAATGTAACCCAACAATTCCGTGACTAGGTATCTACCCAGGAGAATTGAAATCATCTGCCATACAAAAATTTATCATGTTCATAGCAGCATTGTTTACACTAGCCAAAAGTGGAACCAATCCAAATGCCCATCAATTGATGAATGGGTAAACAAAATATGGTATATCCATACTGTGGAATATTGTTTAGCTATAAAAAGGAATGAAGCACTATTACATGCTACAACATGGACAATATGCTTTCAACAACCTTAAAAACATTATTAGTGAAAGAAGCTAGTCACTAAAGACCACATATTGTATGATTACATTTATATGAAATGTTTCAAACAGGCAAATCTATGGAGACAGAAAGTAGATGAGTAGTTGCCTAGAGCAAGGGGGGCTGGAGGAAGATAAGGAGTGACTGCTCAGCAGATCAAGGGTTGCTTTGGGGATGCTTAAAGATTCTGAAATTAGATTATGGGGATGACTACATAACTCTAAAGATTCCAAGTTATGGAACTAAATATGTTCTAAGTAAATATTCTAAGCATTTGTTGAATTACAGCGCTTCTTTGACTAGGCAGAGGGGAAGTACACAGGTGAGGAAATAAACTATCAAATTGCACTTACATGGTTTCCGGGACTTACCTCTTGCAGGAATTTGTGGCTGCGGCATTAAACATTCCAAGAAGTAGAATTGCCTGCCATGTGAAAAGAACTGGAGGAGGGTTCGGGGGAAAAGTGACCAAGCCTGCTCTGCTAGGAGCCATCAGTGCTGTGGCTGCCAACAAGTAAGAGTCAAAGCCAGCAGTCCTGGTAGTGCAGAGACCATCGTGTCCTTTGGGTCCTACACCCCTGCTTCTGTCCCACAGGTCACAGCCTTTCATCTCCAAAGATGGGGCATGTGAGCGCAGGAACACTGGACCTGAGCCAGACGATCTGTGTTCTAGCCCTGCTCTTGAACTGCCACCTACTCACAAGGTCACCCTGACAAGCCACCTCAGTTTTGTTACCCATAAACTGAGGAAGTCTTATCTACCTGCCTTGAATGATTATTATGTAAAATAGATGTAGTCCCTCTGTGTCTTGACTCAGAAGTGACCATGTATTACTTTTTCATTGACTTTAACTCTTCAAAATGTTTATGTTTTACATTATTAAAATAAATGAAGTGGCGGTTGCCTGAGTGGAAGGAGGGTCAAAACCCTAACCCTACCGGATATGTCTTGTCATGAAATAACCCAGGGTCTGCTGCTCCTGGGAATGTTCACTTAGCCTCTGCATCACCCAGGTGGAATAACCAGACACAGGAATAGCCAGGACTTTTGTGAACGTTACAATGACTAAACCTCTGTAAATACTCAAGACAAGCTTAACTTATCCTAGGCTACTGCTACAAAAAGAAAAACTGTGAACACCTTAGCTCATTGGCACTTTCTAACAATGGAAAAGGCTATGTATGGGTGTGCAGGCACTGGGAACATTCCTTCAGAAGCCAGAGAAGTCTCGATAGACATTTTATGAACAGGGAGCCTGAATGAAAAGGAGCCTGAGCTAAACAGAGCATTGGTTATCAACCTTTCCAGCCTCAACATCCCCATGGCAGTTAGTTTAATGCCCCTTTTAATATCCCAAAATAAAGTTCATAATAATATAACCTATTTATACATATAATTACAAGATAATCATGTAATGCCTTAATGTTATATAAAAAATAAGGGAAAGTAACTTGTAATAAAATAATGTAGCATTTTGATAAATTCTCAGATGTGACTAAACCAGTAGTAATCGTGTTTTTTTTTTATTTTAATGTCCCCAAAACTTCTGAAATATTGTTTAAAACATGTGACTTCCCCCACTGAAAACCACTAAGCCTGATTATTTTAAGTCCCCTTCCTCATCTCTTTGTTTCTACAATTTATGAAGCATCCAGCATATTGACAGAGTCATTTCCTATAGGACTGGCTGCCCAATCCGGTTTATTCTAGAGCGTGGTGATGACATGCTGATAACCGCTGGCCGCCACCCACTCCTCGGAAAATACAAAGTGAGTGAGATCAAAAATTTTAGGAAACTGCCTAAAACATTGTTCAGTGATAACCAGCCAACCAACAGCAACGCCAATTACTAAACTCCAAACCACTGGAGAGGAATATTTGGATGCTGCCTATAACTGACCAGAACTTTCTGTTGGGATCCTAGTAAACTTGGGTATCAGCCTCAGTGTCCCTCTTGTGACTGTCACATCATTAGGTAGACTGACAACTGTGATCACATGTGTTTGTGTAGTAACAGGGTTGTATTGAGAAAGTGGTTTTATTACTTCTTTCACTTTTTAGATTGGATTCATGAACAATGGTGTTGTCAAAGCTGCAGACATTGAATATTATATCAATGGTGGATGTACTCCTGATGAGACCGAGTCGGTAAGAAACCAGAAGCTGTGTGTGTCATGCTTTATTTGCAAGCATATTTGTCATACAAAGTAGATAAGTTCTGTGAAGGGTTCTAGTTAGAGATAAAATTCGTTTAAGTGGTTTTGAATATTTGATAGATGTGAAGTTTTGTTTTGCTTTAATTCAGGTCATGGAGTTCATTGTGCTGAAATCTGACAACGCATATTATATTCCTAATTTCCGGTGCCGGGGTAGGCCCTGCAAAACAAATTTGCCATCCAACACGGCCTTCCGAGGATATGGCTTTCCCGAAGGTGCAGTGGTGGTGGAAGCTTATATGACTGCTGTGGCGTCTCGGTGTGACTTATCCCCTGAAGAGGTAATAAGTCAGGATCCCCTAACAAAACAGCATTGGTTCAAATATATCTGGGGTACCTGCCTATAGCATTATATCAGCTTCTAAGTAGATTCTAAGAAATAAAGTACACCATCTGTGTATCAGTTCACTTTGGGCATGTAACGGGTCAACCACAAAATGTAATTTACTAAAATAACAGAAAGTATTTCATCTGGTTTTCAGGTCAGCCAAGTAGCTCTTCTGGTCTGAGCCAGCTTGACAGGAGTTTTATGGTCTAAGATAGCTTCATTTACCTGTCTGGTGGTCCCTGGGCTGATAAGGGGTCATCTCAGCTGAGAAGGGTCTCGTCCACTTCACAGAGTCTCATCCTCCAGCAGGCCAGTCCAAATTAGCTCTCATGGTGGTGGTCCCAGAGTTCTCAGGATTGGCAGGAGTGTGGCAAGCCCACAAGTATCTGCCCGAATGAATAACGTGTTGTCCCACCGGCCACAGCAAGTCGTCTGGCCAATCCCAGAGTCACAGTGAAACCACCTAGAGCATGAGTAAAGAGAATGAAATGACTGCTGTTTGTGCAGACATCCTACCATGGCTCTAGATTCTGAGGCGCTGATTTGAAAAATTAAGGATAAGGAAATTTTGTCTCACCACTAACAAACTGGTGGCAGGGCTTACAGTAATTGGAACCTGCTCTTTCTCAGGGTTATGGTGACGGTAACTAAGATAAGACACTCAACCTACAACCTGGAGCAGGGGAAATGCTCACCAATAGTTTCTGCTATTATTGTAGTTGTTGTTATTGTGATGTTTATATACGTATACTTGCACTTAAATATCTACAGTCACTTAAATAGTTTCCTTTTTTAGAAAGACTTCCTTCATATTAGGTATATCACAAAAACCCATGCTCCACTAATGTAATAAGGATATAGCCTTACAATCCATTCTATTGTCTTTCAGGTTAGAGAAATAAACATGTATAAAAGAATCAGCCAAACAACCTACAAGCAGACATTTAATCCAGAGCCCTTGCGAAGATGCTGGAAAGAATGTCTGGAGAAATCTTCATTCTCTGCTAGGAAACGGGCTGCAGAGGAATTTAACAAAAAGAACTACTGGAAGAAAAGGGGGCTTGCCGTGGTCCCTATGAAATTTACCGTTGGGTTCCCTGTGGCCTACTACAATCAGGTGAGTTTGAGAGAGGTGTCTGTCTTCTCACCAAAAGCCCTTTTCCACATGACTGGCTCTCTGAAAACGGCAATCTTATGCAACTAGGGATGGTCTCCTATGGGGAAAAAGAAGAAACCTCGGCAGATTCCTACAGCAGGGAACAAAGCAGGTTTAGGCAAGTGCTGAGGGCCACAGGTAACAGGGCATATCAGGTGTGACAGGGCACCAGGGGCTCAGAAAGCCATCAACGGGCAGAGTCTTTCTCAACAGGTCTGACCTTGGGCAGGGCCCCAGACATGAGGATTGGGGTATGGGGTCTAATTTCAAATCCATGAGAGAATTAGGAGAAATAAGAGGATCTCTTTCTTTTCTAAATTCTCAGTGGCAGCAGTGGGGTCATTTGAAGAGAGCTTTCAAAAACACACAAGAACAGACAGGGCCACCCCATTCACACAGGAACTTGGAGTTACTATGTGGAAGCTCAGTGACTGCTGTGCCTTGTTTTTCGTTTACCTGGAACAGTGTTTCATAGGGCTCTGCTTCTGACTCTGTCTTATATTTTGCTTCTATCCCCATCAGCCTCTGAAATGTCCCCTTAACAGAACCATGCTGAGGAAGGAATCGAGGCCCCTCCATGGTATGAATGTCTCTCACCAGATTATCTTCCAGACACACCCTTCCTTGGTGTCCACTACCAAGGCAGAAAGCAGAAAGAGAGGGTGACTGGGGAAGGCCAGGAGCACTGCACCTCTTAGAGCAGCTGCTGTCTTTCCCTCAAGAGTGCTTCTCAAGCTAGAATAACACTCAAGACCCCCCCTTTAAGGAAAAAAACTTCTGTGGACTCTCAGTGATCACTTACATTATTTATTTTCATGTTATTTAACTGTGAATAATCTCAAAACAAGGACTAAGTTTCTTATAGCTCTTATGCCTTTATAAAATACAAACAAAATTAGAAATTAAATAAAAATAGTATTACAAATGTCAGTAAGAAAATAGTAACGTTAACTTACTATAGTAGAAGATGTGGCTTCTTTAAATCTAACTCCTTGCTCAAAAAATGATGGTAGTTCCGGCTGCTGTTGCTGTACAAGGCAATTTGAAATCTTTATCCTAAATGTCTGCGTGGGGTGTGCTGACTCACTGTCCCACCCCCTGTCTCTAACATGCCCCATGAATTAAAGTAGTCCTACTTGGTCATCAGCATACAGTCATCAACATAAAATATAACACATGATGAAAACCTGTGGCCATACTCCCTGTTACATGGCTATCTATTATTCTCACTAGATTACCATCAGGTGAAAACACGAAGTTTAGAAGTTCTTGTAGAGAACTTGACAATCCTGAGTAAACAGTCGCAGACTCAGGAGACCGGCAGAGCTCAATTAGTTGATATTTTCAATGCTTGGTGGCAGACGCACAGGCATGAGCACAAGGGTCAAGGTCCCAAGAGGGCACCTGCAGGATGCTGGGCACATGCACCAGCACGAGAGAGCAATTGCTGTAAAGGAACATTCCAGCAACTTGCATACCACCTAACGCGCAAGCCCCCTCTCTGCTCCAGCCTAGTCCCTAGAGCCACTTGCACCAGCTTTGGATTCTTCCACTGGAACAGTCAGCCCTGGAGAGACAACAGCAGTGAGTTTTTGAAGGAGACAGCCTGGCATAGGTGTGCAGGATATGGGACTCAAGCTAGGAGTTGTGGGTACCAGTCCTGACTCTGTCACAAACGAAGCACCTTGGGTTTGGCCATTGTCCTCCTCCCCAGGCTTCTATTCTTTTCCCCATGCACAAAGTAAAGAATCTGGATTAAATCAGTGGATCCCAAACCTGACCAAACATCAAAATCACCTGGGAGCTTAAAAAAATGGATGTTTAGGATCCACCTCCCAACTTCTACTGAGTTGGAATTTCCAGAATGAGACCCATACTTTTTTTTTTCAGTGTTCTAAGATTCATTGTTTATGCACCATACCCAGTGCTCCATGCAGTACGTGCCCTCCTTAATACCCACCACCAGGCTCACCCATCCCCCCACCCCCCTTCCAAAACCCTCAGTTTGTTTCTAAGTCCACAGTCTGTCATGCTTTGTCTCCCCCTCCAATTTAGCCCAATTCACTTTTCCTTTCCTTCTCCTAATGTCCTCCATGTTACTCCTTATGCTCCACAAGTAAGTGAAACCATATGATAACTGACTTTCTCTGCTTGGCTTATTTCACTCAGCATAATCTCCTCCAGTCCGGTCCATGTTGATACAAAAGTTGGGTATTCGTCCTTTCTGATGGATACATAATATTCCATTGTATATATGGACCAAATCTTCTTTATCCATTCATCTGTTAAAGAGCATCTTGGCTCTTTTCACAGTTTGGCAATTGTGGTCATTGCTGTTATGAACATTGGGGTATATATGGCCCTTCCTTTCACTACGTCTGTATCTTTGGAGACCTATACTTTTTCCCTGCCATGATCCTGAAAGTCAGTAGCATTTGGAAACTATTTAAACATCTCAAGGTTCTTCTAGCTGTCCTAGTATCCAAGGCCATTTGTGCCTGGAAATTTACTCATATAGGTTCTATTTGCTTTAAATTTAATTTCCATGTCCTGGAGAGAAGAAGAATGTACTATCGTACAAGTTGGGGCTGTGGATTGCCTGTGGATTGCCTCAAAGCAATCCCACGAGGCCTCCAGAAGGCCAGAGACTGGTAGGAGGGTGGATGAGCCACCATTCCTACATTGACATGGATAGTTTTCCCAGTCTGGGGTTTACTGACAGGGGTGGTCTGTCACCCCTTGTAAAGGCTTTCTTCTCCAGGATAAACAGTGAAAGATTGGCTCAGTAAAGCAAAACCATTCATCTGGCAACCTCAGCTAAACTCTCAGCAACATTTGGCCTCATCATTTTCCAAAGTGGTATAACTATTTCCCCCAGGCTGCTGCTCTAGTTCACATCTATCTTGATGGCTCCGTCCTGGTGACTCATGGCGGCTGTGAAATGGGACAAGGCCTTCACACCAAAATGATTCAGGTAAGATAAGTGCCCGTCATCTCCACCGTGGCAAAGTATGGCACCTACGGTCAGCTTAGTGGTTTTGTTCCGTTGAGCAGGGGAAATAATATCACGCTACATGCACAGATCAACTGTAGGACTCATCTTGGTTTCAGGAATGCAGACTGCAGGGAAGTGAAAGAAGCAAGTGTAGGAACTGAGGAAATATCACATGCTATTATTCTTCCTGAACAAAAAGAATCAGGTCTTCTGAAAAATGTGATTCCGGTTTTCAAAGATAAAATATTTTCAGCTTTGTGGCACCTGCTCAAAGCAGCACTATGTTAATTCAGATCTTCAGTTAAAAATGGGTGTGTTTAAAAGGATGAGAAATTATGTCCACAGAATTCAAACCCTACTTAAGAACTCCACATGACTGGCCATTTCAAAGAAGTGTTGCTAATACTTTTTAAAGAGCAAGAGATTATTTGTAATAGGAGATTTTGCCTTCTTTTTTTAATATTAAATAAGAATTTGTTGACTACGATGCCTGAATCAAATTGTGGGGAGCAGGTATGTGTGGGGGAGGGAGGAGGGAAATGAAGCTTCTCTCCTAATGAGAAATAGGGAGAAGATACATTCCTTAAGGAAATAATACTATTTAATAGAGTGCTTGGAATTAGGCAATTACAAAAATCCACAGGGCCTTCTTCGAACATACCTTGCTTCTTTATAACAAAATCTTTATTCCCACAAAATGTCCCACAAAAGAACCATAATCTACTAAATTATCTCTAAATTACGGGAAGATGAAGGTAAAACAGTAAGACCAGGCCTCAGCCTTGCATGCTGCATGTGTCCTACTAAACTAGATGTCCCAGAGTGACTGCTCTGCCGCATGGCTCTTACGAAACTGGTATAAAAAGAAAACATAAAAAGATTCTTTGGTTGCTTCAAACTCATAATGTACATATGAAACCCTAGGTGCTGTCTTAAATGTTTGTCCCAATAGGACAGTCAGGTTTTATACTCAGTTCCAAAAAAGAAGTAGAAAGTTTTTAATTTGGGGAGGTGCTTAAAGCCAATGGAACAAAGAATGTTCTTCTGGGCCACCTGGGTGGCTCAGTGGGTTAAAGCCTCTGCCTTCGGCTCAGGTCATGGTCTCAGGGTCCTGGGATGGAGGCCCGCATCAGGCTCTCTGCTCAGTGGGGAGCCTGCTCCCTCCTCTCTCTCTGCCTGCCTCTCTGCCTACTTGTGATCTCTCTCTGTCAAATAAAGAAATAAAATCTTTAAACAAACAAAGAAAAAAATAATGTTCTTCTGCTTCTGACAGGTGGCCAGTCGAGAACTGAACATCTCCCAGTCGTATATACACCTGTCTGAAACAAGCACCGTCACAGTGCCTAATGCTAGCTTCACGGCCGCGTCGATGGGAGCAGACATCAACGGGAAGGCCGTACAGGTGACTTTTCTTTCAGTTCTCAGTCACTCAATGACAGTGCTGAAGGACCCCTTGTCCCACCCCTCCTTCTATGGAAGATGAAACTGAGTCCAAGAGAAGTCACGTGGCTGGATGCAGATCATTCAGCTCATTACCTGCAGAGCCAAGACTCCAAGTCCAGTTTTCTGAGGCGCCCATCTGGTGCTCTTCCTGTTGTCCTGGGCTGTTTTTCCTAAGTAATGTTCAGTTGCATGTGAAACCTGCAACCTTCAGCAACCTTTCTTTGTGTTAAGTGAGAGAATCCCCCCAGCACACCAGAGAAGTACAAAGTAATTGCATCACTAACAGGGCATCCTCATTCCAGGAAGGGCTTGACTTGTCTTTTAACCTCTCTAAAGATCAGTTTCCTCTTCTGCAAAACTTCACCTAAATACTACCCATCTCATAGAATCATTGGGTGGCTTGCAGAGATCATGCAACAAAGCCACCACCACCACCTCCCTTTGCCCCACCCTCCAGCCTCCAGAAAACCACTGATTGACTATTTGTCACCCACAAAAGACAAACACCTAGATTTAAAGAGAAAATTTCAGCCTGTTGAATATGCCCATGTACCATGTGAACCATGGATTCCCAAAGTATGTTCCTTGAAACAGTGGTCCCATGACACACACAGTGGAAAAAAAGATTCTGTAGTCAACAAGTTTGGGAAATGTTATGTACTACATCCCACCCATAGAAGTCTATGATGCATATTAGTATAATAAATGCTCTGCCAAGTCCTGGAGTATAGAAACCTCTTTAACTTTGTTTCACTGTTTTCTAAGCTTGCTTAACCATGAAAGCATTTTCATTAATAAAACCCCTCCTAATAGCTATAGAATCAGCATCCAAGAAAAACAGTCTGCGGAAATTCTAATTTATGTAGAGTGACCTAAAGCATGTAGGTGACTGTGTCCATTTTTCACTTTTTATCTAAATTGTAGTTGCCTTGTAAGCACAGGTGGCACAAAGACACCAAATGCCTGGCTAGGTGTAGTCCCAGGCATTGATAGAGCAGACATACTGGAAAAAAAAAAAAAGGAAACTAATTGCTTTTAGAAATATTTTTATATTTTATAATGAAGAATCATCATTAAAAAGTCATAAATTTATGTGTCTTCTTCACACTTATTTTATTGATCCCACATTGATTTAACGAACATTTACTGAGAGCCTATTATGTGCTAGGGTATAAGCACTAAGGGTAAGTAAAGCAATAAGTGAAACAAGACAAAGTCCAAAGAGCCTGCTCTTGTAGAGCTTACATTCAAACAGATAATCAATCAATCAATCAATCCTTGAGCCAGGTCATGAACACAGCAAGGAAAGAAGCCATGCAGGTTATTTGGGAGCAGAGGGAGCTAACTTACTGTGCCTGAGAAGCTCCAGCCGGCCTGGAGGACAGGAGCAGAGACTGCAAAAGGGAGCAAGATAGAAGAGATAAGAAAAATAGTGGAGGAGTGAGATAGGGGTATAAATGTTTATTCTTGAAGCTGGATAAGGGAGGCTAGTGCATTATTCTCTCTGCTTTAATGTATTTTAATTTTTTCCATAATGCAAAAAAAGAGAAAATTTGTTCTGGCATTTAGAGCTTCAATAAGGGGAGGTGACCCTACCAAATGATATAAGGTAAGAGAATTCTCCATACAAAAAAAGGAGTTCAGGAGGTCACAAAAGGATGAAATTGTTCTCTGTAATATCTCACTCTCTCAAAAGAAAGACTGTCAGACTGCTGAGTGTAAAGCTATGTGTAGGAGTAGAAGGTCAGGACATGATTAGGAGAATACCTCATATTTGGGCAGGTAGGAACCCTGTGACTTAGGTTGCCTCGGATATGGCCCTCTTTTGGAAGGCACCCATTTGTAATAAGGTCTGAATAAACCAGCAAAGAGATTTATGAAAACAGGAATCTCTGGGGTGCCTGGGTGGCCTCAAATGATTAGGTGGCTGACCCTTGGCTCAGGTCATGATCTCAGAGTTCTGGGATCGAGCCCCATGTCTCAGGGTCCTGGGACAGAGCCCTGTGTCTGGCTCCTAGCTCAGTGGGGAGTCTGCTTCAGGATTCTCTTTCCCTCTGCTCCTCCTCACACTAGCTTTTCTTTTAAAAGAAAGAAAACAGGGACGCCTGGGTGGCTCAGTTGGTTAAGCAACTGCCTTCGGCTCAGGTCATGATCCCGGAGAACCGGGATCGAGTCCCACATCGGGCTCCCTGCTCGGCGGGAAGCCTGCTTCTCCCTCTCTCACTCCCCCTGCTTGTGTTCCCTCTCTGGCTGTGTTTCTCTCTGTCAAATAAATAAAATCTTAAAAAAAAAAAAATTAAAAAAATTAAAAAAATAAAAGAAAGAAAACAAAGATCTTCCTAACACGTGAGAAGCCAGGAACCATTTCCCAAGGAGGGGATGATAGAAAAGAAAGAGGAAAAACTTCTAAGAAGGAGCATGAGAGGTGATCTGAGGTTGAGATGAGTACATAAGGGCAGACATGAACAGATTTGTGTTTGAATGAAGGATGGAAACCAAGTTGGGGCCCACTGATACCAGGAGTCAGCAGGTATAATTTCAATGGTCCAAGATTTCACTTCAATATTTTCATTTCACTGATAATGTTTCAAAAATTTAAAAAGCAGAAGGACCACTGCATAAGTGGAGTGTTGCCATAAGATCTCTTTGCCCACATTTGGGACCAAGAAGTATACTTTGTGTGAAGGCAACAAGAAAAGAACAGAGATGGACTTCATAGGTAAATGCTGTCCAGTGAAGAGCCGATGATGGGAAGGTATAGGTGCAGATGAAAAAAATCATGGCAATTTACATAAGAAGATGTGGGCGAGAGCAGGCAAGATGGCCTCATTCCAAGCAGCAATTTAGCTTCAGAGAAACATCATCATCAACCAACTAAATTAATGTTGTTATTTTGAATTCTACAGTATATAGATTGGTTTGTGTGTTTTGTCGTTTTATGTTTGCTTTGCAGGTACAAAAGAGCTATAACTCTAAGGAGACTCAACTAGATTTATGTTAGCATATATTAAAACAACATTATAGTGAATATCACTCTCAACAGGGAAACACTGACAGCCTTCCCTCTGAGATCAGGAACAAGACAAGGATGTCCACTCTCACCACTACTATTCAACATAGTGTTAGAGGTCCTAGCAACAGCAATCAGACAACAGAAAGAAATAAAAGGTATTCATCTTTTGAATAAAAGGTATTCAACTTGGCAAAGAAGAAGTCAAACTCTCTCTCTTTGCAGATGACATGATACTCTATGTGGAAAACCCAAAAGACTCTACCCCCAAACTACTAGAACTCATACAACACTTTGGTAATGTGGCAGGATACAAAATCAATGCACAGAAATCAGTTGCACTCTTATACACTAACAATGAAAATATAGAGAGAAATCAGAGAATTGATCCGTTTATTATAGCACCAAAAACCATAAGATACTTAGGAATAAACCTAACCAAAGAAGTCAAGGATATGTACTCGAGGAACTACAGAACACTCATGAAAGAAATTGAAGAAGACAGAAAAAGATGGAAGAGCATTCCATGCTCATGGATCAGAAGAATAAACATTGTTAAAATATCTATACTGCCCAGAGCAATCTACACTTTCATTGCCATCCCGATCAAAATTCCACCAACATTCTTCAAAGCGTTGGAACAAACAATCCTAAAATTTACATGGAACCTAAAAAAGACCCCGAATCACTAAGGAATTGCTGAAGAAGAAAAGCAAAGCTGGGGGCATCTCGTTACCTGACTTCAGGCTTTATTACAAAGCTGTGATTACCAAAACAGCATGGTACTGGCACAAAAACAGAGAAATAGACCAATGGAACAGAGTAGAGAGTCCAGATATAGACCCACAAATCTATGGTCAAATCATCTTCAACAAAGCAAGAAAAAATATCCAGTGGAAAAAAGACAGTCTCTTCAATTGGGAAAATTGGGCAGCTACATATAGAAAAATGAAACTAGACCATTCTCTTACACCACACACAAAGGCAAACTCAAAATGGATGAAAGACTTCAATGTGAGGCAGGAATCCATCAAAATCTTGGAAAAGAACATAGGCAATAACCTCTTTGACATTGGCCACAGCAACTTCTTTCAAGACACGTCTCCAAAGGCAAAAGAGATAAAAGCGAAAATGAACTTTTGGGACTTCATCAAAATAAAAAGCTTCTGTACAGCAAAGGAAACAGTCAACAAAAAAAGAGGCAACCCATGGAATGGGAGAGGATATTTGTAAATGACACTACAGACAAAGGGCTGATATCCAAGTTCTATAAAGAACTATTCAAACTCAACACCCAAAAAGAAGATGAACACATCAAAAAATGGGCAAGAGACATGAAGAGGCACTTCTCCATAGAAGATATACAAATGGCTAACAGACACATGAAAAAATGTTCAGCATCACTAGCTATCAGGGAAATTCAAATCAAAACCACACTGAGATACCACCTTACACCAGTTAGAATGGCGAATATTAACAAGTCAGGAAACAACAAGTGTTGGAGAGGCTGCGGAGAAAGGGGAACCCTCTTACACTGTTGGTGGGGATGTAAGCTGGTGCAACCGCTTTGGAAAACAGTGTGGAGATTCCTTAAAAAATTAAAAATAGAGCTACCCTATGACCCTGCAATTGCACTACTGGGCATCTATCCCAAAGATACAGATGTAGTGAAAAGAAGGGCCAAATGTACCCCAATATTCATTGCAGCAATGGCCACAATCGCCAAACTGTGGAAAGAGCCAAGGTGCCCATCAACAGATGAATGGATAAAGAAGATGTGGTACATATATACAATGGAATACTATGCCTCCATCAGAAAGGATGAATATACAACTTTTGTAGCAATATGGACTGGACTGGAAGAGATTATGTTGAGTGAAATAAGCCAAGTAGAGAAAGTCAAGTATCACATGGTTTCACTTACTTGCGGTGCATGAGGTGTAAACTGGAGGACAGTGGGAGAAGGAAAGTAAATGGGAAGTAGGGTAATCCAGGGAGAAAAATGAAACAACAGAGACTTTGGACACAGAAACAAACTGAGGGCCTTGGAGGGAGGGGGTGGGGAGATGGGAGAGCCTGGTGGTGGGTACTGAGGGCACCTATTGCATGGAGCACTGGGTGTGGGGCATGGGCAATGAATCTTGGAACACTGAAAAAATAAAATAAATTTAAAGTCAAAAAAAATTATAATAAAAATAATGGACGTCAACCCTGTAGGATCCACATAGGTATTTGTTTCCTTCAGAAGGGTTCCCTACATTACTCAACTTTAAGAAACCCTGCCTAGAGGACTAGCAAGCAGGCTCACAAAACTGACAGATTCCATTTGAATTGATTTAAATATTTAATGTTTTGTTGTTTCTTGTGCCTTTTATTTCTGATGTCACTTAAAATATTTATTTTCAGAATGCCTGCCAAATTCTTATGGCCCGTCTTCAGCCAATCATCAGGAAAAACCCTAAAGGAAGGTGGGAGGACTGGGTGAGTGTTTTCTTTATTACCCCTGCCAGGAAAACGCAGATACATCCAGATAGGGGATGGCCCCAAGAGCCTGGGCTGTTGGGTGGTACCCGTTCAAGAAACAAAGCATTTATTAACATTTGCTTCTGCTTTGAAAAAGCAAAAACAATGTCTGGATTCACTGAAACTTGATGTTATTTCAGAGCCTGCTTTCTCACAGAGAATGCTAACAGCATGGGCTTTAAAGTAAAACACACATTAGGGTTACTGTCCCTGCTCTGTCACTACCAGCTCTGGAAGAAAAGTTTCACCCTCAATGCCTCAGGACGTTAGTTTTCTTACCAGAGCAACAGAGATGAGAGCAGCCCTACTATCAAAGGATTACTCTATTTTTAATAATAATAATTATTATTGCCATTAATATCCTTATTCCAAGCCCTACACAGGTTACTCCAGGAAGGAAGCTGACATAATATACTGAGACAGTCAGTCAGATTATTTGGGGAAAACGCAGAGTAAAAGTATATACATAGGGGCACCTGGGTGGCTCAGTCGTTAAGCGTCTGCCTTTTGCTCAGGTCATGATCCCAGAGTCCCAGGATCGAGCCCTGCATCGGACTCCCTGCTTCTCCCTCTCTCACTCCCCCTGCTTGTGTTCCCTCTTTGGCTGTGTCTCTTTCTATCAAATAAATAAAATCTTAAAAAAAATACATACATATATAAACACACACATATAAACATGTGTGTATATGTACATGTCTGTGTAGAATATGGTCTAGCCTCCTCTTTAAATAAAAAAGCCGAAAAGGGTTAAAAAATAATAAACTTTATATCGTGCAAAGCAAAGCGATAGAGGGCCTCAGAGCATAGCTTGCAGCTGCCCTTACACTGGAAAAGCATAACCAGTGGCTTGTACAAGACATATGTCTCAACTGAGGTGAATGTGGGTTGAAAGCTTGTTCCAAACAGGAAGAAGGTATTTTTCATTACTTTCCCTAAATTTATATTTCTTTGCAACCAATCATCTCTTTCAGATTGCAAAAGCCTTCGAAGAATCCATCAGTCTCTCAACTACTGGATATTTCAAGTAAAGGACATTTTACTTTGGGTTAGATTATAGCTGGCAGAGATGGTGCACACTCAGCAGTTGGAACAGGTGCCTAGAGAGCCCAGAAGCTCTGCCAGGTCACTCAGTCCTGGCGCATGGCGGGGAGGCCCAGGGACTCCCCCAGGAGGGACACCACAGCTATTTACACATGCTCGGACCCATTCCAGTAACTGCCTACTGGAGGATAGGGCTCAGACACCAGTGGGCCTGCTCCTCGGGCCTGCGGTGGAACCATTACAACTGTGATCACACACCCCACTTGCCAAAGAAGGGGAGGGAGGCTGGGAGCCATGGATTGGGTGCTCCCTTCATCCCCAGGCCCCACAGGACAGGAGGTGATGAGACCACTAGTGAGGAAAAGGCCTTTTGTTTTCACTGCTGATTTCTCTTCTCAGAGGCTACCAGACATATATGGATTGGGAGAAGGAGAAAGGTGAGCCTTATCCATATTATGTTTATGGAGCAGCCTGTTCTGAGGTTGAAGTGGACTGTCTGACCGGGGCTCATAAGGTAAAGAGAAACATTTGTGTTCACCATCTGCATAGTGTAAACACAAACACTGATGTGTTTTCTGTGCTGTACATGATAATCAACTTGATCCTCCAGGTGGAAGAACCAGGGACAGACAGATAATTTTAGTAAAGATCTGTTTTAAACAAATCCTGTTTTCCACTGTGTGTTTTCTCTTGGAACAGCTTCTTAGGACTGACATCTTCATGGATGGTGCTTTCAGCATAAACCCCGCCCTGGACATTGGACAGGTGTGTGATACCAAGACCCTCTGAACTTTTAGTCAATTCCATTCAGAGAAGTATTTCCCAGAATCCTCCAAATGTTGTTTATACCTGGTGCAAGTACTCTGCAATATATATTGTATATTTTGCCTACCTACACACAAATAGATAAAATATTGGAAGAAAATTCAAGAAAAAGTTAACAGTCATTGTCCTCATATGGCAAGAATATGTGTGACTTAGCCTGCTTTATAATTCTCTGTGCCGTCTAATTTTTCTCGTGAATATTAATATGTTCATAATTAGGGAACACTATATAAATAATCATAAAGTACATTAATATTCATATTAATATTAAACTTAGACTGTAATTTAGGGAACTATAAAAGAAAGAGAAATACTTAAATATAATGTTTTGCCTCCTGCCGAATTTAATTCTGATTTTGATCTCACAAACGATAAAATTAATGCACTGAAAGTCTCTTTCAACTTTGAGTTGAAGTCTTTCCAGCTATTGGTATAGCTTTGCTTTTTTCTAGCCTTGTTCCTGAAGGTGGAGCCAGTGGAGCAGCCACCTCAGCCCACCCCAGACCTACTAACTGGCCCCCTCCTGAGGCAAGACAGCTGGTCCCCGGGGTCCACCTGAGTAGCATGCTGGAGCCGTTGAGCAGCTGGGCATCACACCTGGCAGACACATGGTGCTTTCACCTGCAGCTTCCCAGCATCCTGAGTCCTAAGAGACTGGTTTATGTGGGTTGGCCATTGGGCTTTATAAGAACAATTTTATTGATCCTTCTGTACTTCTCAAAACGTGGTCCTCAGACTCTGCAACAGAATGTACTTGTGTTTATTGGAAACATGGATTCCTGTATCCAGGGATTCAGCCCAGGCTTAGGCTTGGTCCATCTTAACTTTGCTGGGCTGAGACAGAAACGGACATATTTAACCTGCACCTGAAATTCATCTTAAGCCTGGAAAGTCTGAGAGCCACAGCTCACCCAGTCCTCGCCTCCCCTTTCCTTTCTTACCCACTCCTCCCAGCTCCTTTCTGCTTCTTATAGTTTAAGCAAAGGCAGAAAAGGAGATGTCATGATCAGGAAAACCCTACATTTGTCTCATCGGAAAAGGAAAGAAAATGAGAAACACATTAGACTTGAACTCTTGGACTCTGATCTTTTCTTTTAGGGATAAGCATTTGGAGATATCCAAATATAAAATTTAGATTTGTACACCTTATTTCTTAATTTTACATTTTCAATAAAATGGAAACTGTAACTCTCCTTCAATTATTTAACCTCCAGTTTCCTTAAACCTTTTTCCTAGAGCATATTAGTTTGTAAATAGAACTCAACATGACTTTTAATAAAAAATATTTAACTTAATAAAAGTTTTTTCCATCCCATATTGTTTAACATTTATCTACTCTCCATGGTAATTTATAAAGGGAAGTAAAGAAATCCAGATGTTATAATAACCTATAGTGTTCCATTTATTCTAGTTCATGTGCCTTTATTTTATTTTTTTAATATTCTTTTTTTAAAAGATTTTATTTATTTCACAGAGAGAGATATCACAAGTAGGCAGAGAGGCAGGCAGAGAGAGAGGAGGAAGCAGGCTCCCTGCTGAGCAGAGAGCCCAACAATGGCCTTGATCCCAGACCCTGAGATCATGACCTGAGCTGAAGGCAGAGGCTTTAAACCACTGAGCCACCCAGGCACCCTCATGTGCCTTTAATGTTAGCTTCTTTTTCATCTAATTCAACAGACATTTATTAAGAACCTATATACCAGGCCTCATGCTAATAACAGAATACAAGAAGGCCAAGGCCTCAAAATGCTCCTAAACATGAGAGAGAGCAAGGTGGAAGAGGTGAACATGGAAAATGCTCTCTGAGAGCCACCATGTTGGGGGAATGCGTTCAAGATGCAGCAAGCCTGGAGGAAGTAGTTTCTAAATCCATCCAGGAGGTAGTAGGAGGAACCAGAAGTCTCCAAATAGGCAGGAACTTAGAGATGACTAAGAATTCTCCAGGAGGACAAGCTGAAGTAAGGAGCACTTAAGAGAGTTAGGAGAAACTGCAATACAAAGACTTGGCGGTCTGAATGAAATCTGGTGGGCTTGACAATTATCCAGAACTTACCAAGTGTCAGGTACCTGGACGGTGGGTCACCTGGGCAAGAACTAGGGATGAGGCCAGGCGAGATGGCAAGCACCAGACCCTGAAGGACTCTTTGTAAGTCCACCCCAGGCTGTCAAGAATGATTCATTATGGTTCAGAGAAATTGTTCCATTTTCAGTCACATTGGAATATTTATTCAATTGATATCATATACTTATAAACTGTGAAATTTTTGCCTGTAGATCGAAGGAGCATTTATCCAAGGTATGGGATTCTATACCATAGAGGAACTGAAATATTCCCCAGAAGGTGTGCTCTACTCTCGAAGTCCAGATGACTACAAAATCCCAACTGTCACTGAGATACCAGAAAAGTTTTACGTCACTTTGGTGCATTCCCGAAACCCCACAGCCATCTACTCGTCCAAGGTAAGAACACAAGACCTCTATATTAGCTTGTAGGGCTACCATAACAAAGTGCCGCACACTAGGTGGCCTAAACAACCTAAACAACAGATATATTTTCTCACAGTACTGGAGACTAGAAGTCCGATATCAAGGTTTGATTTCTTCCAAGCCTATCTATGGCTTACAGATGGCCACCTTCTCCCTGTGTCTTCCCATGGTCATCCCCTCTGTGTGCACATGCCTGATGTCTCTCTCTGTATGTCCTAATTTCCTTGTCTCGTAAAGACACCAGGCATATTGGATTAGGCCCACCCTAAAGACCTCATTTTAACTTAACCCACCTCTTTAAAGACTTTATCTCCAAATATGGTCACAGTCTCAGGTAGGGGGTTAGGACTTCAACATATGAATTTTAAAGGAGTACAGTTCACTCTATAACAACCTGCTCTTTCAAGAAATAATGGTCTGCGCACAGACCACAGACTAGATTACTTTGAAGGAAGAAAGAAGAAAAATCAGTACAAAGAAGCACTTGGTGAATCATTCAAAATATAATACCCCCTGAATTTGCTTACCCCTTTGAATTGAAAATCTCAACAGGAAAAGCATGGAAAAAAGCAAATTCATGGCAGAATGGTGCTCACTGACTTCAGAAGACCAAGTAGGCTCTTCACTCATGAGAGCGAGCATGAAACAAATTTAGTCAAACAGGAAAGTTCAAGGAAGAGTCAAACATGTTGGGCCATTAGGCTGCTGACACCAGGAGATAAAACTGAAAGTGTAGGCAAATTTCACCAGCCTAGAACTTTCTTTTCTGCACTCGTCTCACATGTCCTCCAGACTCAATTCTTTGTTTGTCTGCGTCTCTCCACATCTCCCCAAATTGGAATGAACTTTCAGAGAAGTTTCTCACTATTTGCTCTGTTAATAGTGTTGTGTCCAGATTTTGAGATCCCCGAAGACCACCAAGGAGCCAAGTCTGATGCAAAAGCAAAGAGCCTCTATTCGAGCTAGCTTGAGCTCAGTCTCCCACACTCACCAACGTAGTGGCGTAATGCACAGAAAGAGAGCGATTTTCAGAAGCACAGCTGTTTTATAGGGGGCGGGTGGCAGTTGGTGGGTGATGTTGGTTGCTTATGCTGATTGGCCTGGAGTCAGTTGCGTAAGGCGGGCTAGGCCAGGGTTGGACAATATTCACTCACAGTTTTTCTGGGGAGGGGTCAAGCTGGGGATTTACACAAGATGGAGGGCGCAGCACACAAGATGGAGTCAGTCTTATTCTGCCCTTTCATTCCCCCTTTTTCTTTGGTAATAGGTCAAATCTTTGACCCTTTGCTAAAAACCTCTTTCCCAGATCTATATTCCAAACTTAGTAATAGCCAAAAAACTGTTTAAATCTATGAACAAAATCTACCATGACCAATTTCAATTACCCAGGAAAGGGTAGAAAAGAGGGTTAATAATCAGAGCCAGTTGCACACAGATGGAAAAATGTTCACAATCACTCTCAAATATATAAGGTGACTCAGAAGCTCACATATCATTAGGCAACAATAAAAGTAACAACAAAGTTATTGTCTTTTGGGTTTTAGCTTTAGTCCATGGTCAGCAGGGTTCATAGGCAGCGGCGTCCATCTCTGGGGGGCGTCCTCGTCCTCAGCTTGTTTGACATGACACACATGAATCCAGATCCTGATGCCTTCTTTTACTGCCATGGGGGTGGTCAGGATGACAGTAAATGGTCCCTTCCAGCAAGGTTCTAAGTTTCCCACCTGGTGGCGGCACACCTGGACTAAATCTCCAGGTTGATGAAGGTGTGGCTTAACCTTAGTCCCAGAGTGGACAGCTTGGACTCCTGCGTGAGCTCCCTTTAAGACAGACTGCAGCATCTGCAGTGACTGGAGTACAGACTGGTCAGTCACTGTAACTGCGGGCAGAAGGAAAGGGTCTCCCAAACATTATTTAAATAGGGTGTGCACCATGCCCTAAGGAGGGATAAGGGAAGGAGATCCACCCATCCACCACCAGTCTCAATTAGAATTAACTTTGTCAAGGTCTCTTTAAGAGTCCGGTTTATTCTCTCTACTTGCCTGGAACTCTGGGGCCGGTAGGCACAGTGTTGTTTCCAACTTGTACCCACAGCCTTGGCCAATGCCTGTGAGACTGAACTCACAAATGCGGGGCAGTTATCTGGCCCAATCACCAGAGGCAACCCAAACCTAGTACTACCATCCCTGCCATCTCATGTTTGGTGGAGAAAGCCTCTACCCAGCCTGAAAAAGTATCCATAAAAACTAGCATGTATTTTCCCTGCTTCATTTTTGTAAAATCTGCTTCCCAATAAACTCCTAGTTCCCTACCCCTCCCTCTCTTCCCTCTCCCCATCCTGGTTCCTCCTGCATTTACCGCCTGACATTCCACTCTATTGCAGTGAGTCCTCCCTTAGCTCATAGAGGGGTCGGGCAATCTTTGTGAACCATGGCTCCGACAAAGCTGCACTTTCTTTGCTGACACCCAATACCTTTTCCCGTAGAGTCTGTAAAAGAGCTCTCATCCCCTGGCAGGCATGACTCACAGTCCTCAGCAAGCTATTAACATACTATCCTGTATTCACGTAAATCTTCATGTAGAGTCTCATCAAAGATCCTGAATCCAGGTGAGCTGTCCCTGGAATCTCTCCTGTGGGTCA
>PITA01003529.1:58511-138118 GCA_004023965.1 Spilogale gracilis
CACACACATACGCACATATTCCAGGAACTGAAGCAAGATGCACAAATGATTCCTTGACTCAACTGCCCTCATTTGGTAAACAGGGCCTTGTAAAGGCATGAATCACCAGAGAGTCTTAGATATGTAGAGGCCTAAATCATCAGGGAGTTTCAGAGCCTGTTATGGTGGCCTTGAGGCTAAGCAGGCCCTAACATTCCCCCCTTTACTCGTTCATAATGAGGAATCTTACTCATTTAGGTGAGAGGCCTCTACATATTTGGGGCCAGAAAGTCTTTCATATTGTTGTCTCAGGACCATTAGCTGCACTGTACTGACCTGGTCTTTTATGAAGGCCATTAGTTTGTTTAGAATACATGGTCCGAAAGTTAAAATGAGTAAAAGGGTGAATAGGGAGGCCTTGAAGCTAAGCAGGCCCTAACAAGACCACCAAAAGCAAAGAGAGGCTGAGACTCCTTTGCCAGAGGTATGCAGAAAAAATGCATCCTTGAGATCTGGGATGGTATGAACAGTTCTCTTGGGACCCAGGAGGGAGAGTAGGGTGTAAGGGTTAGGCACAGCCAGATGGATATATTCTGATCCCTTCCTTTGCTCCCCAGGGGAGGGGGCACTGCCGGATAGGAACAGCCGTAGCAGTTGCTTTTAACTGTACCAGTACTGGAGGCCTCCCCTCGGCTAAGCCAGGAGGCTTTCCCTCTGCCCAGATTTTGGGAAATTCAACCTACAGGGTTTGGAGAAGGCCTCCCTCCTCTGTCTCCTCTGGTTTAGAGACTGGCTTATAAAGGAGGTGTTCATCCATTGCTGCCACAGGCATCTGCACAGCGGGTTGCCCCAGAGTCATGGTCATGTCTCCTTCTGAGAACTGAATGCCAGCCATAACTCATGGAGGAGGTCTCTTTCCATCAGGTTATATGGGGCATTAGGAAAGACCAGGAATTGATGTTTAATGATTCCTGAGGCCAAATTCAAAGTCCTCTCTGTTGTCCATTTATGATTTCTATGCCATTTGCCCCTTGTACCCAGGTTTCCTCTCCAGATAGTTTTCCCATAGGCCTTAGCAACGATGAAAATTGGGTTCCCATGTCCACCAAAAAGTCAATTGATTTCCCCTCTACCTTAACTCTAACCCGAGGTTTGGGGAGGGGTTTTGAACCACAGCCCCTTCAGTCCTCGGTGACCAGCATTACTGTTTTCTTCTTAGGTCATTCCTTGGCCCAGTGTCCTTTCTCCTTGCAGTAAGCACATTGATCTAAATCTAAGTCTCAGCTTTTGCTTTCTCCACGTTGGAGCTTTTCCTTCCATTGACTCTAGTCTGCCTTTTATCCCCCTGTGCATCTGTTGTTTGCTATACTCACTAATTCAGCCAAATTTTCCTCATGTCTGAGGCTGACTGGCTAGTAAAGGCCAAGTTAATTGCCCTCTGGTTTTCAGGTGCCTCAGGGTCGATCAGGCTGTACATTTTATAGGCTTCAATAAGCCTTTCCATAAAAAGCCCCTGGGGATTCATCCTTACCTTGAGTCACTGCACTAATCTTGAATAAATTGATGGGCCTCCTTGGAGCTGCCCGGATGAGTCCCCAGGGGCTTTTATGGAAAGGCTTATTGAAGACTGGTGGTAGAAATGGAGACTCTCCCTAGTTTATATGAATCTCCTTGCAGATGAAACTCATTTTGCAAGACAATTAACAATTGTAAAAACTCAGAAACAGACATTGCCAATGATCCAATTTGAGAGTTACCACAACAGGTTTGATAAGGAAGCTTAGTTATTCTATGACATACAACACTTCAATAGTCAGAACACTTAGTGATGATCTTGTACTAGTACATTAAAACTTTAGGTAGGGCACATTACCTCCAGAATAGTCATAGCACCCATTCAATGTAACCCAAGCCTTCTCATTTGCTTAACAGTACTTTCCAAGTGACTTATCAAACTAAATAAAAGGCCTAATAAGTTAAGAAGACTTCATTTATGATTTAAATCTCAGGAAGTTTGGTAAAAAAAACAAGCCTAAATAGGATTAGGGATTTCAAAGAGGTGATAAATGCAAATCACAGAAACTGGTTTCTCTAGGCAAGCAAAGAGAAAGTAAGTATTTACATTTTCTTATCAAGAGCAGACCAACAATGGGAGAAAACCTTGCCTTTTGAACAAAGAGAAAGCAGAGTTTCAATCTTAATACTTTAAAGCCCATTCATTTCAATCCTGATCCATACGGACCACATTAATAATTCCGTTCCAAATTTTCCCCTCCACAAACCTTTTACAACTTAACTTTGCATTTGGATTTTGTCCCATGCCATTTTTTTCCCTAAACAACCAGCTCATTAGGACAAAATTACTTTTACCTTTAACAAAAATGCATTCCCATTCTTTATCTTTCTTACATATCCCCTACTTTCCACATACAGAGTTGCTTCCCTTATTTCCATCAGTCTTAGTTACAGTCAGCAGAATTTTGCACTCTTCAGAAACCTTAATCTCCAGTGCATACTAAGGAGTAACTGTAACTGTCACACCAGAAGTCAGTTTTAAAACACAAGTTTCTAAAATAAACAGTTTCAGCAATCCCTCAAGTTACCGGGTCGGAGCACAGCTGTCGACATCTCCTGCTCGCCCGCACCCGCGTTCCACGTCGAGCCGCCCGCCTGAGCCTCCTGCTCACAAACTGCTGGGGCCCCAGGGAGCCTCCTCGGCCGCTGCCGCAGTGGCGCTTTTGGCGCTGTGGGCGCAGGCACCCCGGGATCCTCTGGCACGGGCTCCAACACTAAAGCACGGCTCACCTCACCTCAGCCACCGCCGTTTCGCTCCCTCAGGCCTACAGGTCAACCAGACACAGCTTCCTGCGGGTCAGCGGGCCCTGCGGCTGTGGTGTAGCACCTGACAGCTCAGAGTGCTGCTGCCTCTCCGGCCATATGTACACAAAGTGGGTTTACTGGGCTTCCCTCCCATTGTGAACAGTGTCGCAGACAAAGGGTGGGTACTTTCAGATACTGTCCTACTCGCGTCCCTTGTGGGAAGTTTGGGGAGTCTTAGCTAAGGTCTATCTGTATAAACCCCGGATCAGGTTACCTCTGTGGGAGTAAATGATCGTTATGCCATATCATGCTCCACGAGACTCAGGGTGCAGCCGACTCAGGCTCCCTAGCCAAAGTGGTAGAGCGGTACAGACACACTCACATACTCTCAGGCATTCGTCACATTCAGACAGGTTGCATCTGTCTGTCACACCCCCTGGTTGCCCCTGACTAATGGGAGGTGATCAGGCTCCCTTTCTGTCAAAAAACCATAACTGCCTAGGATAGGTGTCTCAACCCCCTGGTGACCACCTAGCCCAGAGGGACCCCGACCCCTGGCAACCACAGATGGGGATTTTCTCAGTCCCCTGAAAACAGTCTTCCAACTCTGTGGAAGCAAAACCAAAAGCTAGACGACAGCCTCACGCCGACCGGCAGGAACGACCCGCCTCATCTCAGATTCTTGAGGGGATTCCACATCCCTCCAGTTTTGAGGGGATTCCACATCCCTCCAAGGATCAGAAGGTTTTCCGAATCCTCAAGCCCTTGGTCCACTAGTGCGTCCACCTAGACCACGTCAGGCACTACCAGAATACCAATAATGAGCTCACACAAGAAAGACAGAGAATAGACAGACAGACACCTACGGTGGCCAGTCAGGCTCTTCGGGTCGAGGGTCCCTCAAGGGTCTTGGGGATCCCGGATGAACCCCCAATGTTATGCCCAGATTGTGAGATCCCCAAAGACCACCAGGGAGCTGAGTCTGATGCAAAAGCAAAGAGCCTTTATTCGAGCTAGCTCAAGCTCAGTCTCCCACACTCACTGACATAGTGGCATGATGCAGAGAAAGAGAGTGATTTTCAGAAGCACAGCTGTTTTATAGGGGGCAGGTGGCAGTTGGTGGGTGATGTTGGTGGCTTATGCTGATTGGCCTGGAGTCAGTTGTGTAAGGTGGTTAGGCCAGGGTTGGGCAATATTCATGCGCGTTTTTTCTGGGCTGGGGTCAAGCTGGGGATTTACACTAGATGGAGAGCGCAGCACACAAGATGGAGTCAGTCTTATTCTGCCCTTTCAATAGCTACTGATATGAGAGGTATTGACCCTTTGTTCCCTGGAGCACATGGGCTCTCATTGGCCCATAAAGACCTCTGGTGAGGGTTCTTGAATATAAGTGTGCAAAAAAACACAATCTCCTCCAATTTAAGTTCTATTCTGAGCCCACATCTGGCCAAACAGATGGCAAGCTAACCTTAGATTTTTCAGGAAATTTACTCTCAAAGAAGTAGGTCAAGATTGGGAAGAAGGCAAGACTTATTGTCAGAATGGCCTCTATCTCTACTTCTGCACCAGGAGCATCTCCAAAGACCATCTTGACACAGGGTACAATCCTGTCTTTTATACTCTAGCCACCTCCCTGCCAATTTTCTCCAAATAGGACATAAGATCTTTCTTCTCCCCTCCTCTTTACTTTAGAGGAAACCCCTCCTTCTACCAGCTCTCCCTCTCCCTCTACATTTGCTTTAAAGGAAAAATCAAAGCCAGGGATAGGCTTTATTTGTTTGGAGATAAAAGCCAATCTCTCCACTAAGGCCCTAAGCACAGACCACAGATCAGACTACTCTGAAGGAAGAAGAAAAATCAGTACAAAAAAACATTGATGAATCATTCAAAATATAATGCCACTACACTAATTCAGGAACATCCAACACACACTAAGGAAGTGAGCACACATGCAACTTCAACAGTTCACTCTCTAGAGTCAACCACCTCACTGTCTTTTAGGCTCAGCCACAAATATTGTGGCTGTTTTGTTTGGGTTTTGAGTTAAACAAAAATGGTCTGGAGCCCAAAGTGGAATATTCTAGGGGGCGCCAAGGGCTTTGGTCTTTAAGACTTTACCTGGGCAGAGGAGCAGGAGGTTTTAACTGCCCCACTCTCCTGATGTTCTGGGGGCATCTTCATGAGCTACTTTGAAGAGGAGCCCATATTCAAATCAGCATGGGGGGAACTTCATTCTGGCAATTCAGACATATCCATTCTAAGGATTATACAGCCAAAAAAGGTGTGCGTGTGTGTGCGTGTGTGTGTGTGTGTATGCATACACAAATTAGTCCTAAGAGAACGGTGCATGTTTGACAGCCTTTTGCTCTCCTTTCAGGGGTTGGGTGAGGCTGGAATGTTCTTGGGATCCTCTGTGTTGTTCGCCATAGTTGATGCAGTGACTGCTGCCCGCATAGAGAGGGGGCTGACCAAGACCTTCACCCTGAATAGCCCAGCAACTCCTGAATTTATCAGGATGAATTGTGTGGATCAATTTACTGACATGGTAAGGGTGGTGAGGAGAGGTCCCTATTGTAATCATTGCTTACATGGACCTTCAGGTGTGTAGTATGGATTTGGCCACCATGACAAAACCCCAGGATAGGTTCATCTTTTCCAATGAAAATTCTCTCTCTATCTTTACCTGCTACTACCTGTATACTTTAAAGTAACTGCAAAGTAAGTGAACCTCTTCAAATGATGGCTTGTTTCAGACCCCAAAGAAAAGCAGACTCAATGGAGCCAGTAGCAAATCCACATGGTAGCTAACTTCTTGAAACATTTTATCAAAATGCAGGTGATGTGGTATTGTGATCACCTTAATAACTAAATTAAATGAAATAGATATCTGATCTGGTCAATTATTCAGAAAGCATTTGTTAAGCAAACTGGTAAAAAATAATTTAAATTAACATATCAGTCACTGGGTACTCTTTGCTATGCCCTGTAATGACCCACTAATAGAACACAGTTTCATTTTCCACCTGCTGAAAATAGGTCTAGAAATATTGTCAGAGACTATTCCTATATTGAACCTCTTACTGCAGCCCTAACTGAAGGTCTAGTATAAAATTATATTGCACTTTATGCCTTTGAAAGTATAGGGGCTCTGAATATGATGCATCTTATCCCCAAACTAAGAAGTTTATGAGGATAAAGAGATTTATGACTCAGGGATTGAAAAGAATAGGAAAACTAGGGGCACCTGGGTGGCTCAGTTGGTTAAGAGACTGCTTTCAGCTCAGGTCATGATCCTGGAGACCCAGGATCGAGCCCCACATTGGGCTTCCTGCTCAGCGGGAAGCCTGCTTCTCCCTCTCTCAGTCCCTCTGCTTGTGTTCCCTCTCTCGCTGTGTTTCTCTCTGTCAAATAAATAAATAAAATCTTTCAAAAAAAATAGGAAAACTATATATTTTTGATAAGAACAAAATTGATGTTGGCTTGTTCTTTTTTAAAATGCAATTTTTCTTCTGAATAACAAATTTTTCATATATAATATTTTATTAATAATTATCTTCCCTCTTTTGATTTCTTTTTTAGATTCCTAGAGATGATCCTTCAACATTTACATCTTGGTCCATCCATGTGTCTTAATCCTACATTTCTCTTAGAAAATGAAAGAATACATGATTGACCCTAAAATTTTCAAACTAGAGCAAAGTATAGATTGGTTCCTGATTATTAAGGATAATTTTAGTATCTTTTAGCTATTCTCTATGGTTTAGGTCACTGCATGATTATATTTTAGGACATAAATTTACACCAAAAGATATAATGAAGCATAGAATAAAAAAAATTATTCTTTTCATTTGCATTATCCTGAAGATCTACAACATCATGGTTTTAAAAAATGGTAGAGTTTTCATTACCATGGAACAACTCAAGAAACTGCTCATGGTTTGTTCTTCGGAAATCTGATCACTCCTAAAATCATCCAGTCCCAAAACTCTCAGGATTGGATCCCCAAAGCCAGTGGTATGATGGCGAAAACCAGCTCACCTGGAAAAATTCATGATTGATAGTGTTTGCCAATTTCTATGGTGTAGTGTCAATTTCTGTGATGTAAACACACCCACCCTGGCTAATTCCAAGCCACTAACAATGAGTTTTCTGAACATGGGTTAGAAGAAATGTCCATATTGGCTCTTGTGGTCCCCAGCACTGCAAGACCACCACAATCCTCAGGTTCCTGCCACACCCATGTGGCCTGTTTAGATGAGGCCGAGGGATGTAACCATCCAAACATCCAGCTGGTCCTCATCCTCCAAGAGCTATGTCATGGTACAATATCTTCCTCTCCTGGGAGACCACACAGAGTAAAACAGTGATCTCAAATCATTCTGCAGTCCCTTGATTTGGCTTAGTGTCTAAAAGATGAAATTGGCACCACCTTCCTTTTGCAATTTCAGAGGAGCACAGAAATCCTGAGGGGTTTTTGTTTGTTTTCAGTTATGTCTTAGCTATTTTGCATTGCATTTTCTTAAGGAAATGCAGGGTTATGCCAGAGGAGATGTTCAGTCCCTATGAGTTTGAAACTAAATAAGCAAACTAAATCACGAATTAGGATCTGTGTGTTAGTTATTAAAGCCTGAATTTATTCACAGTAATTTTGTGGTGGAAGAATAAGTGTGAATGACTATTCATGTGTGTTTGAGACCAGATTGGGGGAAGAGAAGGCTGGCAGTAGAAAGGAAAGGCTTCTTTCCAAAGAAAAGCCTCCCCAGTCAGTGTCTTATTCTAAGAGAAGTGTGTGTGTGTGTGTGTGTGTGTGTGTGTGTACATATATTTTTAAATGTCTTTGAATTCACCCAATAATTTAGTTTGCCTAGAACCCAGCCCACACAAACTCATTGTGCCAGACAGAACAGCAAAAATAGGATTGCTGGTGTATTTTTCTAGGAGTAAAAGAAGACACATTTATCACGGACACAAATTAATTTTAGAAGTATTGTACTTCACAGACCATGTGGTCAAAGCCTCTAAAAATGCAGAAATTGAATTTTTACAAAATTCAATTCAGCAGTACTTAATTAATGTGAAGAATTGGGGTTTAGGATCAAGTATTTACACAGATACTTAATTAATGTGATCACTTCAGCAGTACTTAATTAATGTGAAGAATTGGGGTTTAGGATCAAGTATTTACACAGATAGTACATTTTATAGGATAGCAGTTTCCAAACATAGGATTAAAATTCTAATGCCCTTAAAATTTGACAATTTTTAGTATCTATTATATTAAAAATTAATCCATAATACTACTTTAGATAAGTATCTTAAAATTTAATTGTTGACTCTCTCTTTTAAAGTGTTATCACAATGATAGTTGCACAGAAGTGTAAGATATGATCTTTCTAACCAGTGATTCATTAATGGTCAAGAGTCCTTTAACTTCGGGCAAAACTAACATTGCCTTTTACTTAGAAACTTACCATGACTATTGCTTAATTGTGGGTTCAATAAATGTTCATCAGAAGAGAAATAACATGTGGCAGGTCTACACTTACTGTGCCCCTCCTTGCTCTGTTCAACCTGTGAGGCCAAGGACATCTTACCTTACATGGACCAAAAGTTTCTGATGGACCGGTCTCGTACAGTCTTACAAAACACTGAGCAAGTGGAGCTGAGTGAATAGTAATGGGGAGAGATTTTATTTCTGTTTAGTGTCCTGAACCTGGAGACCCTCACATTTACTCAGGTTTTAGAAATGGGCTTGGTCAAAAAGAGGGCTGGGACAGGAGGGCTGGGACATCTCCATTGTTTCTTTTAAGGAAAAAATCTTTAAATCCTCTGCACGTGCTGCTTTCAGTGATATAAATTGGCCAAATTCATCATAGTATCAGAATACTTGGAATCACAGGCTGTTTGCTGGAAGCAGAAGCTGAGACAGAATATGGGGAGCAGGGTGGTTTTCAGGGATCAACACCTGAGACAGGAAGTTCGGAGACGCAGAATCGGGCAGAGGGAGAAATCAAACAAGACCCTGGAGGCATCAGGAACTCAGCACGGAGATTGGAGCAAGTGCTGCTCTCGAGACTCGTCCCCCTTAGGCTGAAATGGACAGGCCTGTGTACCCCTCAGTCACTCAGTCATGGGTGGGGCTGTGCCAGAAGGGGTATGGCCTTAAGAAAGGAGGCGCTCTGCCCCTGAGGCAAACCCTTAGGGAGCTCCCTTCTATTTGTTAATAGGATGCTGCCCAATTCATGAATTGTTCTATAATGCCAATTAGATCCTTACATTTACTCAGTTGAATTTTACGTATCATGTATCAAATACATAATATAAAGTATCTTAAACTATGGTTTCCATCTTTTCATTTCTTTTTCTGGTTTGTTCAGGGATGAGTAATTGCATTTCTTCTCTTAATTTTGAGGTTCTTACTATATCATTGGTTATACAAACACTTATTTCTCTACCACTATTTGAAAACAAGATACCAAATATTCCCCCATGAAAGGTTACTCTCTCTGCCTCCTGCTCTGTCATCGTATTTCCACCCTTTGCCGCAGTGAAATAATACTTTTGTAACTTTTACTTTCCCCTCTCCGCGGCAACCTAAACCTGTTTTAGTCCCAGACTATTAACTGAATTTCCTTTACTATTTGACTCTTTAGCATTTATATTACACTTTCCTAACAGCCTGCCCTATCCACTTAGACTTCCTCTCCCCTTTCCCTTTCCATCCGAATGACTTTATTGTCTGATCCTTTTCCTCAGATGGGGTGGTCTTTATCCAGGAGTGAAAAGGGTGTTCTGCTCCACCTACAGGGTCCCCGTTGCCCTTCTTTCCTCTCAGAAACCTGCAGCTGCTAGTCTCCTGCCCTCTAGTTGGCCATTGCGGCAGCCGGAATTGATCCGAGAAGGCGGTGCTCACCAGACTCAAAATCTGCAGGTGCCTTGATCTAGACATAGGACCTGGGAGAGGAAGAGAAGGAACCTCATAGTCAAAATGGTTGAGTCTAGATGGTCTGAATATAGGTGTTTAATGACCAACCCAAAGGTTCTAAAAGTGCCTAATATCAGTCCTCTTGCTTGTGTTCTGCCTTGGGGTTTTGAAGAGCTCACCACAGAAGGCAACACCCTAGGGACACTGAAGTCATAGCTAGTACTTTTCCATGTATATCTGTGAGCAGGATTTGTTGCAGGGTTTTTTTTCCCCCAGAAATAGTTTTGTTTGGATTGCTGGGGAAGGCAGTGTCACATCCAATATTAATTCTTCCATTGGGTAACAGGGACTTTTTGATGTAAGTCTTAAGACTTTTTTTTTTATAACAAACATAGAATCTCATCAGTCAATATATGTCAAGTTTCTCTTACCAGAACAATCCATTTTAAAGTGAAGAAATTTAACATTCCCTTTCACAAAGTAAAAAAAGCATGAAACAGCGGTGGCTTCTTTTCCTTTGTCTTGACTAAGATCTGAGAGTCAGAAAGCCTTGGCAGAGACTTCATGCTACCTTTGTACTGTGGGCAACCTTTTGTTCACTCTACAGTGAGTCATTTTTATACTAGTTCCCCAGAGCCCTGGGGCCTTCTGAAGGAGAGAAAACAAGAGGACTTCAGGCCTCACCCCCACCCCCCCCCCCCCCCCCCCCCCCCCCCCCCCCCGCCGCCCTCTGGGCTAAGCAGTAACCCTTTTGTTTAATTTGTTTACACCTTATAAGATTTCATTCAAACAAAAGCTTCTCTGGCTGAAATGAGTGTGAAAAACACTTCTCTAAAGCCACTCAAGGTCGGATTTCAATTTCCCAGCAATTACTGTATTTGGTTCTGTAATTCAAACTACTTTTATATCTTCCAAATCTAATACCATAATCACACTTTAGTACCCTAAGACTGTTCTTCTATGTTAAATGCTTGTATTTTATGTTGACACCAAAGGATTTATTCCTGTAAGATTTTTGAAACCCCATGACCCATGCTTTTCATTGTTAGTGTGTGTGATCCTGTCAATGGAAACCATGAACTCTTGGTGTTCACTAGTTTCCCTCTCTTAGGGGCAGAGCCAGGTGGTGAATGAACTGTGGACCTTGAAAAACAATTCCTGTGTCAGTTTTCCCCTAAATGGAAGCAGCCATAAGAAGAGCCTCTGTCTCCATTTTTTCTCTCCCCAAGCTGCCTCCCCTCCATTCTTTGATCTCACAGAATCAACTCCCAATAATCTGTCATGACTAGATGTCCTTTCTTCAGGCCTTCCCTGATCCCCCTCCCCAAAACAAAGCTAATTACCCTGCTTCTCACAATGATAAATATTTAATGGTATGTCAGTACCTACTGGGTGAATGAATGAATGAATCACTAATGCCTCCTTCACTTAAAAATGTCTTAGTACCAGTCAGGCATATATTCATCCCCTCAGCAGTCAAGTTATTCATGCTGAGCACTGTGGGAAATACAATCAGCTATTCTAACTTCCAAAGCTTCCTACTTAATCAGGAAAATGAGATACAAACATCAAATATAGACAATGAACTATTAGTCACAGATAAGAGGCTAGTTTCCAAATTCCTGGTTTATTAAATGAAAAGTAAAGAAGAAGATGGTTGGATCTGCAGGTGCTTTTAGAATTGATAGAAGAGAGAGTGAAAATGAATACACAACTGCTCAAAAACCTTTGGGATACAGCAAAGGTTGTCTTAAGAGGGAAGTATATAGCAATATGAGCCTTTCTCAAGAAACAAGAAAGTCTCAAATACACAACCTAACCCTACACCTAAAGGAGCTGGAGAAAGAACATCAAAGAAAGCCTAAACCCAGCAGAAGAGAAATAATAAAGATCAGAGAAGAAATCAATGAAATAGAAAGCAAAACAGTAGAACAGAACAATGAAACTAGGAGCTTGTTCTTTGAAAGAATAAAATTGATAAACCCCTGACCAGACTTATCAAAAAGAAAAGAGAAAAGACACAAATAAATAAAGTCATGAATGAAAAAGAAGAGATCACAACCAACACTAAAGAAATACAATTATAAGAACATACTATGAGCAACTATATGCCCACAAATTAAGCAATCCATGAGAAATGGATGCATTCCTAGAGACATATAAACTACCAAAACTGAAACAGGAAGAAATAGAAAACCTGAACAGACCCATAGTGAGCAAAGAAATTGAAGTCTTAATCAAAAATCTCCCAACAAATAAGAGTCTAGGGCCAGATGGCTTACCAAGGGAATTCTATAAAACATTTAAAGAAGTAATATGTATTTCTCTGAAGCCCTTTCAAAAAATAGAAATGGGTGGTGCCTGGGTGGCTCAGTTGGTTAAGCGACTGCCTTTGGTTCAGGTCATGATCCCGGAGACCCAGGATTGAGCCCCACATTGGGCTCCCTGCTCGACGGGAGGCCGGCTTCTCCCTCTCTCAGTCCCTCTGCTTGTGTTCCCTCTCTAGCTGTGTTTCTCTCTACCAAATAAATAAATAAATAAAATCTTTTTTAAAAAATAGAAATGGAAGGAAAACTTCCCAACTCTTTCTATGAGCCTAACATTACCTTGATCCCAAAACCAAAGATTCCCTCAGAAAGGAGAATTATAGACCAATATCCCTGATGAACATGGATGCAAAAATTCTCACCAAGATACTAGCCAATAGGATCCAACAGTACATAAAGGGATTATTCTCCACAACCAAATAGGATTTATTCCCAGGCTAAAAGGATGTTTCAACATCCACAGATCAATCAGAGTGATACACTACATGAATAAAAGAAAGGACAAGAACTGTATGTTCTCTCAATAGACGAAGAAAAAAACATTTGACAGAATATAGCATCCTTTCTTGATTAAAACACTTCACAGTGTAGAGATAGAGGGAATATAACTCAATATCATAAAAGTCATATACATAAAGCCCACAGTGAATATCATTCTCAATGGGGAAAAACTAAGAGCATTTCTGCTAGGTTGGGAACACAGCAGGGATATTCACTATCACCACCACTATTCAACATACTACTAGAAGTCCTAGACTCCGCAGTCAGACAACAAAAAAGATAAAAGCCAAGTAGAGGAAGTTAAGTATCACATGGTTTCACTTACTTGTGGTGCATAAGGGGTACTGTAGAGGACAGTAGGAGAAGGAAAGTAAATGGGAAGTAGGGTAATCCAGGGAGAGAAACGAAACAAGAGAGACTTTGGACACAGAAACAAACTGAGGGACTTGGGGGGATGGGAGAGCCTGGTGGTGGGTACTAAGGGCACTTATTGCATAGAGCACTGGGTATGGGGAATGGGGAATGAGTCTTGGAACACTGGGAAAAAAATTTAAGTAACAATTAAAAAAAAGAAAAGAAAAGAAATAAAAGGCATCCAAACAGGTAAAGAAAAAGTCAAAACTTTCACTCTTAGCAGATGACATGATATTCTATGTGGAAAACATAAAAGACTCCAACCCAAAATTACTAGAACTCCTACAAGAATTCAGCAAAGTGGCAGGGTATAAAATCAATGCACAGAAATCAGTTGCATTTCTATACACTAACAGTGAGACAGAAGAAAGAGAAATTAATCCCATTTATAATTGCACCAAAAACCTTAAGATATCTAGGAATACACCTAACCAAAGAGATAAAGGACCTGTAGTCTGAAAACTATGGAACACTCATGAAAGAAATTGAGGAAGACACAAACAAATGGAAAAACAGTTTGTTCTCATGGATTGGAAGAACAAATATTGTTAAAATGTTTATGCTTTCCAGAGCAATCCTTACATTCAGTGAAATACCTATCAAAATATCATCAACATTTTTCACAGAGCTGGAAAAAAATCCTAAAATTTCTATGGAACAAGAAAAGACCCTAAATAACCAAAGGAGAGTTGAAAAAGAAAACTAAAACTGGTGGCTTCACAGTTCCAGACTTCAAGCACTATTACAAAACTGTGATCATCACGACAGTATGGTACTGGCACAAAAACAGACACATAGATCAATGGAACAGAATAGAGAACCCAGAAATGGACTGTCAACTCTACAGTCAATTTATCTTTGACAAAGTAGGAAAGAATAACCAACGGAAAAAAGACAGTCCCTTCAACAAATGATGTTGAGAAAACTGGATAGCCACATGCAGAAGAATGAAATTGGACCATTTTCCTACATCATACAGAAAAATAAACTCAAAATGGATAAAGGCCTAAATATGAGACAGGAATCCATCAAAATCCTAGAAGAGAACACAGACAACAACCTCTTTGATCTTGGCCACAGCAATTTCTGCCTAGACATGTTTCCAAAGGCAAAGGAAACAAAGTCAAAAATGAATTATTGGGACTTTATCAAGATAAAAAGCTTTTGCATAGCAAAGCAAGCAAATCCACACAGCCAAAAGACAACCTACAGAATGGGAGAATATATTTGCAAATGTTTTATCAAATAAAGGGTTAGTATCTGAGGTCTATAAAGAATTTATCAAACTCAACACCCAAAGAACACATAATCCAGTCAAGAAATGGGCAGAAGACGAGGTGATGGACCTTATGGACAGCATATGATGTAATGAATACTGGGTGCCGTTTACAATTGATGAATCACTGAACTTTATCTCTGAAACTAGTAATACTATATGTTAATTGAATGTAAATAATTTTTTTTTAATGGAGAAGAAGTTAATGTTGCTTTTTGATGGCAGTTAAAGAGGGAGGGAGGGCAATCATAGCAGGATAGGAACAGGGTTGTTATGATTGCAGACATGGAAGAGCCTTCTTCAGTCATTTAACAAATACTTATTGGGCGTTTATTCTGTGGGAACTTACACATTCTAGGAAACAGTGATGAGTTGGAAGTAATGTTCAAACCCTCATGGAGGTTATGTTCTAGTAGACAAAGCAATTAGAAAGGTGAGCAAGTATCCATGTCAGGTAACAACAAGTGCTATGGAGAAAATGAATCATCATGGTAGAAATGAGAGTGGCAGAGATACTATTGTAGACTGAGGAATCAAGAAAGAGCTTAGACCCACATAGCAAGAAGGCACTAGCCATGCCAATGTCTAAGAGAAGAGAAATTGAGGCCAAATGAATAACATGCACCAAGGTCTTGGGACAGGGAAGAATTCCACATGTTCAAGAAGTAGGGAAGACCAAAATAGCAGGGATTACAAACAAGGTGGGAAGTGGTTGAATATACATTTGGAGAGGTGGGCAGGGCCAGTCCCATGTAGCCTCCAGGGAAATCATATGGGGTTTTGCTAAGTGCTCTGGGAGGCCATTGGAAGGTTTTGAGTAGAGCAATTCCATGTTTAAGCAGAACAATGGCAATGAGAAGAGTAATTTAGCTGGAGCGTGAGATATTTTTTTGAAAAGCAAAAGAATCTGAGGCATGAAACAAGGACAGACTATGGAGGGCTTTGCACTCTGGGCTAAGGAGTTAGGACCTTGTGTTCCAGGCCTCAGAGAGCTATTGAGGGTATTTTTAGCAGGAGTGACATGACCAAAAACACTGACCTAAAGGCCATACCCAATTCACAGCATGATCTCCAACAACCACTCTCAGAACTCTGTTGTGGGTTTATTCAGCACCTTTTTAACACATATGAAACACCTGCATACACACCCCAACACATGTGTAAACACTGTCTCCGCAGGTGTAGGGAGATGCCTGGAACCTCAGTATTAGAATTGTAAAGGAAGTTGGAAGCTACCAACTCCATTTGATTAGAAGTGTTTCTGGACTAGCTCTGTGGTGGGCAGGATTCTGAAGCCACATGTGGACCATGTAGGAAAGAGGATCAGCTAGCCAAGCCAGGGGCATGTTAGGGCTTTACCGTCCCTGGCCTGAGGCCCTGTCACAAAGTGAGTTCATCTTAAGACAAAGGGTTGACTCTAACAATGGTGTACCAAGGCTCCATGCCCTTGTGAAGGAAGTGTTAGGGAGAAGAAAGGTCTTGCCTCCTCTCTTGAAAGCAGTCCAATTGAGCAGCTCCTTGCTTTTACTCATATATGAGGCTGAGTCCTAGGCATTACTTTAGCTGAAAGAACAAGAACTACTTCACTTTTATCTCCTCATATCTAACTGGAGAGGTTCAGAAAGATCTGTCTATAGACTTAAGATATTTTAAGCCAAGAGATCTTGGTTTGAGTTTCTGTTTTGTCACTTAACTTTCTGGGTGTCCCTGGGCTACTGATTTCACATATCTGGACTTCATTTTAGTCACCAGCAAATGGGTTGCCTTGACTATATCGTTTTTCTGACGAAGCAATCTTGTGGATGGGGAGGAAGTAGAGAGAGTAGAGAGGGGCTGGGTGATTATCGCCCCCCACCCCTCTGCTTTAGGGCAGAGAGTGCACTTATCTATATGATACTTATCTATATGATTTCCTACAAGGACATTTCTGCAGCTAGAGTAGGAAAAAAGTTGGAAAAAATGGGAGGTCTCAGAAAGCCCATTTCTAGCTCTTTTTGAGAAGAATAAAATCTGTCCAGAATTTATTCCTGGGGCTGAGACAGTGTGCAGAGTTGGTTTAAGTTTAGGTGGTTGTTTATGGTTTTCACCCACTAAAGCTATTCAACTCACAAGAAAGCAAGAAGCATGGGCTGTGCACGGAGTGAGCTTTAAAGCTAGGATTGGTGGGAAGGAGAGGAAGAGGATGGGCCACACAGGTACCCTAGACTTAAAAGGCTGCAAAGCAGGGAAGTCTCCACCCCTTGCCCTGCTCTCTGAGGCTCTCAGCTGCCTGCTTCTGCACAGAGAGGAATCTCAGTTCCTTGGCACTAAATTTTCATTTCTCTGGTGCCAAAGAACATCCACACCTAGAGCTGTAAGGCAAAATTTATTTACAGGTGCAATGCCTTGCCCATCGAAATCGGATGACTTGGTTTTCTTTGTGAATGGGAGAAAGGTAAGTGTTGAATGATACTACTGTGGCTTGCAGAGACAGCCAGCTTGAGGGTTGTTTTTGTCCAGTCAGGGACAGGAAGCCAGGGACCTGGAAACCATACTAATTTGAGCTCTTGTCCACTCAACCAAGGCTCAGCTTCTGAGAATATGGGGAGGTGGTAAAGCATTGGGGTTAATCACACATGCTTTGGCACCAGGCAGTCTGGTTCCAATCCAGCTCTGCCATTTACTGTATAACTTTATGTGAGTTACTTCACCTCCCTCAGCCTCAGAGTCCCATCTCTAGAATCTACTTCCTAAAAAGATTAAAAGAGAGATGCTTCTTTCATTGATCAGGAATCCTCTAGGTCCTTAAAAGCACATAGCACTGGGTCTGATATCGTGGAAGCACTGTATCTAGTAACATATCTTGATCCTTAGGCTCAGGAGGACGAGAAATAGAGCTCTCTTTATTTTTTTTATTTGTCAACTTAATTTTTCTGTCAAGACTTCATTAATCAGAATTAGTCAAAATGTAATTGCAGTCAATTTTCAATCCAGGTTACAACCAAGTTCTAAGGGAATCTATATGACAAGAAGAGTGGGCTCTGCCAAGTCGCTCTCCCCTAATATCCCCCTGTCAGTGCTCACCATCTGTCCACACAGGCTGCTGGTTGACCCTCAGTACCCTCTGCCAGGCCCGCTCTGCTTGGGAACTTCTACCTCTCAAGGGAACCATGCTGTAGCTCCCAAAGCATGTGACCTCCCTGTGGTCTTGCCACCTCCTCCAAGGCCCCTCCACACTCCAGTCCCACAAACCTAACTGGGATTTGGCCATGTCCACTCTCTCACCCCAAGAAAGACGACAGAACATAGAATTTTCATCATGTCCCTTGTAATTTTCTCTCCTGTAATCAGTCTCCACAGCCAGCAGCCACCATACATTTTTCCAAACCTTCATTCATGAGCTGAGTCCTAACTCACTTGTTCCACTGGCCTAGGCTTTGAAGGCTCCTCTGTCTATTTTCTGTTCCAAATCCTTTCTGAATCCAGAGTTATTCTGGGGGATCTACACAGATTCATGTTTTTCTTCTAGGGAGAAAAGAAGACCCTAACATGAATATCCCACTGTGTCTTCCTGTCCTCTGATGCCACAGAATGGCTGGCGGTGTTTAAAGGATACTCTAAGATAAAGTCAAAGGAAATATCCCAAAATAAGTAGGAAAGAAGCACCAAAGAAGATCCCTCTGGGCTTCTGAGTGATAATTCCCCACTTTCCAAGGAGAGGGAGGGAGAAACTCTAGTGTACCACCAGGGACACCCTGGGACCACAAATCTCACCATTAGCCACTCTGCCGTGAGGGGACTGGCACACTCAGGGACCTCTTCAAGATGACAGCAACTCTCCCCACCTCCCATTTCTGCCATCAGCTCTTGAGATCCCCCATGTTATCATGTGTGCTCCCCACTAGAGGTGTCTCAGAGTTGCCAGATGAGAAACTCTTCCTCTCTAGATGTCTTCCCTCCAAGACCCTTCATTGCGTGCACGTGCGCACACACACACACACACACACACACACACACACACACACACAGCATCCAAGTCTCTCCCCAATTTCAAATATCCCAAGAGTACAAAAGACTGAGTTGGAAGAGCCCACACACACAGGGGGCAGAGCAAACATGAAGAATGTAACTCTCAGTGGGGGCTTTCCCAGCGGTGGCTCCCCACTCTAATCACATATAAAACCATTGTTGTTACACTTGGTAAGTCTCCAGCTCTGTATTTGTTTGGCTTCAGAGCAAAAAATAAATGGGCAGATGAAAGTATTATACCTGAGTCCCCAAATCAAGCAGGCCATGGCAGACATCACCCTGGGTCACCCACTCGATCCCCATGATAAATCTCTTTTCTCTTTCCAACGCAGGTGATAGAGAGGAATGTGGACCCAGAAGTCACTCTGCTGACCTTCCTACGAAAGAACTGGATCCTTTTGATCAAAGTCTGTGCAGTGTCTATGTTCACCTTAAAACTTAAGCCTGTTATGATTATGAAATATATTCTAACCTCTCCATCTCCAGTCAACACTATTGGCTCTTGCTGTCTCTTTGCTTTTGGCAGTGGCTTTAAGGATATTAAGTTAATTGGACTATTTGGAGAGAATGAAGTTTCCCCAGAGCTTCTTATATCTGGATTTAATAGCAATGAAATAGAAGCTAAGCTCTTTACTTCAGCACTAATTATTCTTTAAGTGCTCTCCAGATCCCCGCAGTGTGGTTGTATAATAGAGGTTTGTGTTGCATGTACCGTGTCCTTACAGGAAACCAGATTCTCCAGATTCAAGAAGAGCATGTGTCATCGGAAAAGATTGCCTTTCTCTACACTCTTTTCTCTTGTGAGACATTTTCCTGACCATTTTATATTCTGAAATTTGGAACTTCATAATGGCAAACATTTTAAGTGGTAAGTCTAATGTATCTCTGTGAGAAACCAAAAGGTAAATAAAGAAATGGCAGAAATTATAAATGGATGGAGTCAACCCGTGGACAAGTTTGTTTAAAAGTCTGCATGGTGTTTAGTTATCAATGTTTGAAAATTAGGAAATCTCATATTTTAGAAAATCAAGATTTTTCAGCTTCTCATGAGAGATGAGAAAATAGTCACTGCTGCGTGGCAGCCATTTTGCTGAGCAGAGGAGGGGCTGTCCCCAGCACCCTATCTAGAACAGGCTCTCCAGTATCTAGAACAGCCCACTCCACTCATTTATATACCTCTCTGATAAGCATCTGATGTTATAACTTAATTTAGATGAACAAGCCCCACGGCTTAAAAAAAAATGTGATTCTGAAAAATTCTGAACAATCTAATAAATTACATCCAATCTCATAAACTAAACTGGATGGAAATGGACCACAATTAGGAAGAGGAAGAGTAAAGAGAGGGGGGTGGAGCCTGAGCCTGAACTTGGGCTTGGACTCTGACCAAGCGAGAGCAGAGGGACACTTGAGGTGAAATCTGAAAGGATGGAAGTTCTTGCCAAAGGCTCACTTATTTTCAAACCGTAAGACTCTTAATCATAGGAAACAAACTAAGGTTTGCTTGGAGGAGAGGAGGGTGAGGGAATGGGGTAACTGGGTGATGGACATTAAGGAGGACTCGTGATGTAGTAATGAACAATGTAGGTATCCTATAAGACTGATGATCTTTACCTCTGAAACTAATCATACCTTGTATGTTAATTAATTGAATTTCAATTTAAAAAATTAAAAAGAAAAAACAAAAAAAATACAATACAAATGGACAAAACTAGAATATATTGAACTGCTAAAAATAAGATCTTCTCTCCTAGTTACTAGATTGGAACCCAGAATACCTACAATGAAATAGGACTTTTCAAAGGGCTTTTACAGCCATCATCTGATAAGATGCTCATGATAAGCCTGTGAAGATAAAGTAGGTATTACCTTTCTCTCTCTGCAAGTGATAAAAAAGACAAGAAAGGTTAATATGTTCAGTATCACAAAACTAATAGCATCTAGAGTGGCCTTTACTGAGACCTGGCAAGGAAATGACTTCTCAGACCTACCCATCAGCTTCCTTACCAGCGACACCCTAGGGAGGCAGCTGTGGGGCTAACGTGTGCCATGGTAGCCTTTCCTTGACCAGCCCCCCTAGTACGCCTCACAGGAACCAAGTACGCCTGTGGAAGAGGAAGCTGTGGGGCCTGCACTGTGATGGTGTCTAAGCGAGACCCGCTATCCACGAAGATCAGGTATCCTACCCAGAGGCTAGAGGCCGGGGGGGTGCTTTTGTTTCTTTGCCAGGCTCATAGTCTCATCTGAGAGCAAACTGTCTCCAAGATCTTGAGATTCTAACCCTCTCTAGATCTTCCACCCCTCTGAAAATTGGGTAAAAGCCATGAGCTCTCCACTCAGAAAGTACATAAACTAATTATATTTTGCGCATAGCTTCAGGGAGATTATAGACCCCTTAAGGCCCATCTATGTGGGAATTCATAGTGCCTGGCTAGGTAAGATTTAATAAACACATGCTTCCCTGGGTGAGACCAGTTGAAAAGCAAAGAAGGAATATCCAGAAAACTGGGCCCCCTTTAAGGTTTCTGGGCTGAAAACAGCCAGATCCTCATTGTGGCTCAATGTACTCATCCAGGAAGTAAATGTTTGACTTAGGAGAAACATTTATCTTTGGAGGTCATGTTCTCCCTGTCTGCACACGTGTCACAAGTACAGCTTGTCCTCATCACACTATACTTCCTATGCCATTGCCCTGAGTATTAAAGTTTCACATTCCTTCTTGTTTTTCTTATTTCCTTGTTGTGTTGATAACATTCAAAATAAAGAGGGGGGCAGAATCTGCCCTGGGACCTTTGCCACTAAAGCGTCTGGTCCCCCTCACCTTCTCCTTTCTTTTACTAAGGTGTCTAGAGTGATCTTTTCATTCACCACCTCAGAGTTTGCCAGCCAAACTGACACATCTATGTCTCCCAGGTTAAGAACCACCCCCAATCTAGGCAAACTGTTCATTTTACAAATGAGGAAATTGAGACCTAAAGAGATACAGTGACTTGTTCAAGGTCACACAAGGTTCTGGAACAAGGACTTGAAGCCGTATTTTTTGGCTCTGAAGATAATGCCTTTTCTACTGCTGGTCTGGACTAACCTTGCAGATCAGGGACCTGGGCCACAATTGTGTCCTTTAATTAAGGGCCAGATTCCAGGTCTTGGGTTATTCCCAAACCCCCTGGCCCAAGAAATCAAGAAATGGCCTCAGAACACATGTCATTTCATTGTTGAATGACCTTATCTGGAGAGTTTAAAATTAACAAGCAAAAAAATTCTCAAATGTAGACATAAAATATATAAGTGTGCCTTTTACCTGTTATGGAGTCAATATCCTAATGAATACTAGTCAAGGTCCAATCATATTCCTGGTAACATGAGCCCATTCCCATTGAGTCCACACTCAAGTGGGTCTGTATGGGCTTAGAAAGTTTTTCTGAAGTTCAGAATGCCCGGGTTCTCTCTAAGGATCCTCAGTTCTTAAATTTAGTGCAAAGTCAGCAAAGAGGTCTCTAAATTCTCCTTCCCTGTTGCCTCTCCAGTTCCCCTCCCCCAGGCTGAATGATAGGCTTGGGGGCTTTCTGCTGCACTTCTTGGTTCCCAGATTCCCCAAGAGGCAGGACTGTGTTACTTTCCTTGATTTTCCTTGTGTTCCTCATATGAAGACACTTCTCCATTACTGCATGTCTGGTGCCCATCTGCTCTCTGTATGGGGCTGCTGTCACCACGGTGGAAGGTGTTGGAAGCATCAATACCAGGCTTCACCCTGTGCAGGTAAGAGCACATTGTCATTTTCTTACTTCTTAACTTTTTCTTTTTAACCAACGCTGTGTTGATTGTGCTGCCTGGAGCTTCTAGGCTGTAATCAGGTAATAGAAGTTTGATCAAGATAATAACACCTAAGTGATTTAAATAAGGCTAGAAATCCATCCACATTTTATTAGATGATCATATTTTTCCTTACTTTTTCCACTTGAATGATAAGCAGGATTATCAAAACATTGATTGATGCCCATGTGACTCTAAGCTGGAATGAATATTGTACACAGGCTATTCTTCACAGAATAAAATATCAGAGGTAAACAAGACAAAACTCAAGATTATTCTCTGTGGCATAGGGGGTCTTGGGAGGAAAATCAGCACCAAGGCTGACTGTACCAGAGCACAGGACAATCATTTCTCCAAATCTTAACTTGAAGCTCAAACACAGAGGCTGGTTTTAAGCTTTGGCAGGAAACACATCAACTCCTCAGTCATTATCACAAAGAAGGGAGATAGAGAACTCAAGAATCGCTGGTCCTGATCCACCAGGACCACAGGTGCTTCCAGCAGGGTCTCTGGGTTTCACAACATGAGAATCAATTCCAGGGAAGCTCAGCAAAGGCCAAGGACCCAACAAAATTTACTGGAATACTTGGGGAGATCAAAAAGGATAAAACTCTGAAATCTAGAACCGGGTTTCCCAACCTTTAATGTGCTAAGATTCATCAGGGAGCTTGTTAAAAATACAGATTCTGAGTCAGAAGGTCTGAAGCAGGGTTCTGAGTTTCTGCACGTCCTGCAAGTTCCCAGGTAGAACCAACACCGCTGGTGCACGGACTACACTTCAAAAAGCAAGGATCTGGGACACAGACCAAAATCTTGGGTAGAACTCCTTTTGAGCTAACACAAAAGAATTTAAAGAAGAAAGTTAAGTGAGGTCAACAGTAAATGGTCTCCAAATTAATCAAAAAGAGGTGGCCCCATGGTCAGAATTAGGCTGCACAAGATGTGGACGTGTTCAAGAAAATTGTTTTTGAAACTCACACGTTCTTTCCTTATAATTACTGATTTCTGGAGAATTCTCACTCTGGGAATAGAATCTTCACCCTGTTAATTCCCAGTTAGAAGGATTTGAGCATCTGAGCTTGAGAGATGATTGGAATGATAGAATAAGGTTTCTGAGGCACCTCATCCAGAGGAGCAAAGGAAAGGGATGCCAGCCATCTATGAGCAAGGGGAGGGGTACTCTGCTCAGGGACTTCGTTCCACCATGATAAGGGAGATGCCAGGTGGGGACTTTGGTGAGGGGTGGGGATAGCCGAAAGGCCTGTGATCATGCATGTGTCCTTCTCTAGGAGAGGATCGCCAAGAGTCATGGCACCCAGTGTGGGTTCTGCACCCCTGGGATGGTGATGTCCATGTACGCACTGCTTAGGAACCACTGGCAGCCCTCCGAGGAGCAGCTCACGGAAGCCCTGGGAGGTAGGGCTGACTTGGAAGGAAACCACCACCTGCCTGAGGCCAGGCAGGAGCCATGCTTCAGGCTGCTCCACCCCACTCATGAGGTCATCCCAGCCCACTCAGGGGCTCCCTGGTTGTTTCTGAAGAAGTTACAATTTTCCCAGAATGTTGCAAAGAAGAATGGCAGAGCACTTGCTGGAGAGGGCACATACCCATCTTGACACCTCAGTTCTCTCTCCAGTGATTGATTTGGCTGCCTTCACAGGAGCTATCATATCAGAGTGCCACCAACTAGGTTGGTTAAAACAACAGGAATTCATTCTTTCACAGTTCTGGAGGCTACAAGTCTGAAACTAAGGTGTCAGCAGGGTTGTATTCCCTCTGAAGGCTCTGGAGGATTGGTTCTTGCCTCTTCTTTGCCTCTGGTGCTTGGCCTCCATCCTGGTGTTCCTTGACTTAAAGATGTCTCACTCCAGTCTCTGCCTCTGTCTTCTTGTGGGCTTCTCCCTGCTGTGTCTGTGTCCAAATTTTCCTCTTCTTATAAGGACACCAGCCCTTATAAGGGTTAGGATGGACTCTAATCCAGTATGGCCTCAACTTAACTTGAGTATATCTACAGAGGTCCTATTTCCAAATAAGGTCACATTCATAGGTTCCAGGTGTTAGAATCTCCACATATCTTTTTGAAGGACATGATTCAACCCACAACAAAAACCCTTCACATGTTAAAATGATGCTTTAACTTTTGCGATGGGCTTAAGTTACTACAGAGGTGTACCTATTCATATCCCTTTTGCAGGGCTCAGCAGTCCCTAAACTTGTTAAACACACAAGTTCTTAGACTGAAACCTGAAAGGTTAGTACAGACACACTCTCGTAATTTGCCAGTTGCTAGCAGTTGCTTCCTTTACTCTCTTTGCCCCATTACAAAAAATCATATAGTGCCTTAAATCTAGCCTATACTTTCTTATTTTGGGGTCCCCTGCATCTTACATAGATACATGTTGAATGAATGAACAAATTAATAGATGGAAGCGAATGAGCTCACCAGATAGATAATCATCTTCTGTAGGACAGAGAATAAAACTGGACTTGATGTGGTTGGAAGGTTCATATTCTAAGAAGAGGGGGGAAAACACTGGACAGTCTGGCAGATATTTAAACACTCTGAAAAAAAAACAAAGTCTGTTTCAACTTTCAAAAGAAACTAGTGAAAATAAAGCCTACTGATAAGCATGCTTCTTCTCTGATAAGGTAATCTATGCCGCTGCACCGGGTACCGGCCAATTCTTGCAGGTGGAAGGACCTTCTGTGTGGTGAGTAGGTGACTGGGGACACCCTACAGAGCCAGAACCAAAGCTGGGAATACAGGGGTTAAACTCTTTAGATCATCTAAATAGACCAGAAGGGAGACCAAGTGAGTTAGTTACAACTGACTCATGAGAACTTTAGCTGTTTATTGAGAATAGGGTGAAGCACCACCTCTGATGTTCCACATCCCACCACAAATAGTAGAGGAGGGCCTGGCAGTGGACCAGCATGTATATCCCTCTCCCCAGAGCCAGGCAGGTCCCCAGTAGGTGCATGTCCCAGACTTCTGCAGCCACACGGGGGAGCCAAAGTTGATGAGCTGAGAAATAAAATGAATAGCTTGTAAACCCATTAAATTGCCAATGTAAGTGAAGCCGTTGGCAAATATGAATAAAGGAAGTTAAAGGAAACCTCTCTCCCTCTGGAATCAGGATGTTATCTACCTTTCCAGGCACAGACTCCTCCGGGGGATAAAGGCAAAAATGTGGCTGGTGACCCACCTGCCTCCAGCTGGCCCCAGGAAGTTTAATGGGTGAAAGAAACTGAGCCCCAAGTAGGAATACCTAAGGCTCACATCGACTAGGCCAAGAGGAGACAGACTGTTTCTGTCATAGTTGACTCATGGCCCATCGTGAACACTCTCAGAGCTCTGAGTCAGAGAGGAAGCTCTGGTCACTGCCCCCAGATGGTTTGCTTCTTGGACAGAGTTAGGAAGATGGTAGTCTGAGACATTTGGGCAGAGAACTGGGGTATATGAAAGAAAGTCTTTTACTAGATACTGAGGAGAAATTATTTAAGGAAGAAGACACAAGAGATAAATTTGGAGGAAATGGGAAACCTCCTATAAAACTCCTACAGTAAATGGAAACCTACTATAAAACTTATCAATTGTCCATTCATTTCCAGTCAGTCTCATGCAGATCCCAAATGCCTAGAAGACCCAGTTCCAAGATAGGTTTTTTTCCCTCCACCTTTCTTTGTTTTTTCTTTTCTTTTGTCTTAAAGGTCCTTATATAAATGATGACATTCAGTTTTGCTAGATCTTATATATGCTAGAGAAGGAATAAATCATCATTGCCCTAAAAGGGCTATTAATTAATTTTACCACTAGGAGTTCACCTATGAAAAAATTCAGAGATGTACACAAAGCTGTCCATGGAATGAATAGAAATGTTGATTATGTTATTTATATTTATACACTGTAGGGAAAAAACCTAAGTATATAATAACAGCAAATGTTATGAATATATTATAGAATATCCAGAAGATGGACTATTATATGATCAACAAATTATATTTTAAAGACATCTGAGATGTATGATATGTTGGTTAATTTAATTTAAATTAAAAAAATGTTTTTAATTAAAAAAATAAAGACATTTTAATGATAGAAAAAGATTCACAATTTAATGAATAAACACGTAAATGAACAAAATAATATGCAAGTAAAAGAATAAAAGGGCAAAAAGAATATTGTACTTTAATATAGCACATATATAGAATATATAAAATTACTATCAGTGGAATAGGATAATGACAGTTTCCTTTATTTTTTTTACATTCTTTATATTATACTATATATTATATTTTTGTATATATTATACATCATACTATACAATATAGTATATATTATCATTTTACTTCTTTTAAGACTTATTCATTTGAGGGAGAGAAAGAGATCGCAAATGCACATAGAAGGAGAAGAAGAAGCCGACTCCCCACTGAGCAGGGAGCCTGACGCCAGGCTGGATCCCAGGACCCTGGGATCATGACCTGAGCCAAAGGTAGACACTTAACAAACAGAACCAACCAGGCATCCCAATCATTCTATTTTTGAAATAAAGCAAAAGTGGAAATACCTTGTCATTACTCCTATTCCAACAGAAACCACCAAAAATTACTAAAAAAAAGTCTGGAGTCTCATTTAAATCGACAAGCCTTTTGAGACACACACCCATTTACCTATTAAAAAGTTTTTCATCTGAAGGCATTTCACTGTCCTAGGAGTCAAACTGCTGTCAACAGAAAGGAACAGGAAAATGCTGCTTGGATCCCGGAGGAAATGATTCTTCCTCACTCCGCAAGGAAAATGACGTGAGTCCCTATTTGTTTTGTCCTCTCCCAGAGGGTATTGTTCAATGCTGGCCCAGTGTTCAAACTTTGTAAGTGTTTGGTGGTCACACTCCGCATTGCTTTCAAATCTCCTAAGCACATGCATGAATAAAGCACTTTTCCTTTGGTAACTGGTAATGGATGGTTCAGAGCCAGGCTCTGATTTTCCCCTTCTGTCTCTGTAAGGATAAAACAAGAAAACATAAACCACTCAGACAAGAGGAAAAGACCTGCCCCAACTATGATGGGCCCCAACCTTGGGGGGCGGGGGTAGGGTTTTGTGTCTAGCCCCACTCAAGCCGAGCTGTCCTCTATCACCGTGTCCCCTCCTTTCCAGAGAGACGCCATTACAACCTCAGGAAGGGAGCCTGTCCAAAGTCACATAGCAAGGGCATGATCATCACACCTGGGAAGTCTATCCAGAAACATTGCGGTCTCTGGCTTTGCTCTCTGAGAGATACTAGTTTCCAAAAAGACCCACTGCCAGGTTCTTAAGGAAATTACTCAGAAAAGTTGGAATAAGGGTAAAATAGTTTATTCCCCATACACAAGGAAGCATGAGAGAATAGAGGTGCCCTTAGACGAAAACGAGCCCATCGTCCCCCTGCTGTATCTATTTCCATCCTGCACACCTACCTTGTTCCCATTCTTGGCCTCCCACTGCCACCTCATTTTGGTCTGAAGAAGATGTGCAGTGAATAGAGGGTTATTGCACCCCCCATAAGCACTTCACAGAGGATCAGTGTGCCTCAGAGGAGTCAACACATTTTAAAGTCTGATCCTCGATTCTGTGGCCTCAGGAAGTACATCTGAGCAATGATTGGGCTCTGGGGACCATCTGATTCACTTTAACCAAACTTGAAAGAACTTGATATTTAAACTGGAATACGCCCTAATATTCATTTACAGAAACACAATTATAAAGTGGATCTAATGGTCGCTGAACTGCAGGTTCTTTCCCTATAGGAAAACACACATAGGGAGGTTTATATTGTTATGAGGTTGCTTGGTGAACATGGATGCAGAGCAGATGGATAATCCTAAGGGTGACGGGTGATAGCACAGAAGAGCCCTCTCTTCCACCAGGGTAAATCAGCTGCATGGTAGGCGTCTGCCCTATGACTCTCCCTTCTCTTAAAGCTATATTAAGGTCTTCTATTATGAAGTCCTGGCCTGACACCTGTTTGGGAGAACTTTAATTCCTCAAATCTGATTCATTATGTTTTTTTTACATTTTCATTCTCACACACTATCTTATTCCTAAGTTTTAGAGACATACCACATTATTGTCCTTGGGTCCTGCTTACATTTCTAATTCCAGCTAATGCAAAAACTGATCATTCAGATGTTGGCCTGTAATTCCTCAGTCTGGGGTCTTTTGCATGTTTCCCTTCTGGAAACTGGGAAGACCCTAGAGAAATAGAAAAAGAGGGGAAGTGTTGGACAAATGTCAATCCATTTCACCTAATGTCATGAATTACCCTTCAAAATATGCATGATTTCCATTTACCTTTCGAGAGGTTAAGTATCTTTCCTTTGGGAAGGTCAGGGAGCCAAGTCCTGGCAGAGCTGATAATGAACCCAGATCTCCCCCTGGTAATGGGGTAGTTCAAAGCCGCGCTCTGATTTTCCCCTTCCATCTGATGTATATGCATGTTCTTCACTACACAGAACTCTTGCTCTGCTTCCCATGGTTCTCCCATTTCTTCAGGAATGTTTTTTGGGAATAAGTGTTTCTAAAGCTAAAAGTGATCTCTTTCAGACAGGATTAGACTTTGGGTAACTTTCCACTGTGCTTTAGTTTCCTAACTGGTAAAAATGGAGATGAAGATTTACGTTCTTCATATAATTGTTGTGAGGGCTAAACAAATTGTTAATACATGTAAAAGCACTTGGAATGTAACACTCCATAAATGTTAGCTATTGTTATTAAAATTAGTGGGGATGGTTTGTGCATAGGCATGTATGCCTAGAGTCATTTTTATTCAAACTTCAGAACTTCTCAGAGCCTTTGGCATTTTGAAACCTGATTTCACAGGTGAGAAGACAGTAGCTAGGGCACAGTGGAAACTTCCCCAAATTTACTGACATCCGATAGTGTCTCATACATTGCCTTAGTGTTTCACAGGGGACTCTGAACTATTTCAGAGAATGCCCTTTTCCTTAGTATCATATCAGGGGCAAATCAGTATTTCTCTTACAATAAGATTCTTATTTAACACTTTGATTTGGTTTGAACTACTTCCCATTACTCTTGTATTAGGAGAGTAGAAGAGTTATGACTAAGTTCATTTTACCTAATTAATGTAAAGAATTACAGTGCTGTTTCTGGTTTAGCTGGGCTGACAAGGTCATCTTCTGCCCTTTATAAAGATTTGCACAGAGTTATTTGCGGAAGACAAGTTCCAGCCCTTGGACTCTACCCAGGAGCTCATATTTCCCCCAGAACTTTTGGTAAGATAAGTGGGGTGTTTTTTGTATTTGTTTAAATGTCCTGGTTATAAACTCAGTTTTATAAAACCACCCTTTCCTTCCTGTGAAGTTGTCAAACTATGAAAATATTTGATCACACTAAGAAGCCTGTCCCTGCCCAGGTCAGAAAGCCCTCCCTGGCTGATGTCCCGGACACACTCCCTGAAGCCTCAACTGAGGCCCTTTGTTGAATGGCTTTGTCATTATTCTCATGGTTGTCATGAGTTTGTTCCCATTGACTGTCCTAGTCATCCAGCTCTGCATAGCTTCCAACTCGGTCTTTCAGCCATGCTGGCACACTGACCCCAAGGAGCACTTCCACGGTCCTCCCTATGTCCTACCCTTACCTCTATCGGCATCTCTACTTCTTCTCTGGCATCCAGTGGCCCCATTCTATAAAATACCTATTTCTAATGGGGTTCTGATGTGTTTATTCTCTCATTCAGCAATTTTCATCCAGCAACATTCCTGGTACTAATATAGAGCAAGGAATAAAACTAACCCAAAAACTACCCACAAGATGTTGTCATCTGGTAGGAGAGACAGGTAATAAGTAAGATAAGAAGTAAGAGATACAGTGCATTAGCCAGTGAGAAGTAATAAAAAGAAAAAATAAAATAAAACTGAGAAGAGGGCTGGAATGCTGGCCAGAGAAGATTTCTCTGAGAAAGTAACATTTGCAAAAGTTCTACCAGAAGTGAGGGAGCAGCCTCAACAGTAAGGGAAAAGCAGTCCAAGCTGTGCTTGCAACACGTGCAAGGGGGCCAACGGTAGTAGATGCCTGTCCTGATCAAGGGGCAGAGCAGGGTACAGCCCAGCTGGAACACAGTGAATGAGGTCGGAAAGCCACTGGGGAGCAGACCACAAGGACTTAGGCTGCTGACTTTTACCCTGTGAGAAATGAGAAATGATTAGGGAGGTTGCACAGGGGAGAGGTGGGTTCCTATTAATGTTGTAATAGAATCTGGGATCGTTCTGGCTGTTGGGATGGTAGTAGGCGGCCGAGAGGCCCAGGAAGAAACAGCAAGCCTCGTCAGGGTGCTAGTGCTATCCTGAGTTTTCTGGTGCTGGACCAGGCTGCCAGCCCATGCTGAGAAGAGGGTGAATTCTGGAAATATTTTGAAGGAGAGCCAACAAGATTTGCTGCTGGATGTGATGTGGAGTATGGGAGAGAGAGAGAAAGAGAGAGATCAAGGCTAACTCTGGGTCTTTGGGCAGCTGGAAAGGACAGAGGCCATTGACAGAGAAGGGGGAGACCTCAGAAAGAGCGGGATATTTTTTTGGTAGGGGATCCTTTTTGAGGGGCTTCAGTAAGGATGGGAAATGAGGAGCTCAGTTTGGGATAAGTTAAATCTGAAATGCCTATTGAACATTTCAGAGGAGACAACAAGTTCTCATTCCAATCTATGAGTTTGGATTTCAGAGGAAAAGTCCAGGCTGGTGATGTTAATTTAGGAGTAGTAGTATAATTATGATTTTTAAGAACATAATACTGAATTGGACCAGTTATATCATCACTTGCCTGCCAAGAGCTACATATATTGATGAGTCTTAAAGAAGTGAATATCTAGTTATGGAAGTACAGGCATTAGTCAATGGGAGCAGTGAGTATCTTTTGGGTCAGGCAGACCCCAGGGCTCCTGCAATCTCTCTAGAGGAACTACATCCCTCTGGGAAGCTGGAAGGCAGTTGTGCCCATGGCATACACACTTGTCCTTTGCACTTAGAGAATGGCAGAGAAGCCAGAAAAACAAACTCTGACCTTTCGTGGAGAGAGGGTTACCTGGATCTCCCCCGGCACCCTCAGGGATCTCCTGGAGCTGAAAGCCAAACATCCTGAAGCCCCTCTCATCTCGGGCAACACCTCCCTGGGTGAGTGATTACAGCGTGTCTCGCACCACCATTAGATCTGGGCCCGACCTCCTGTCCCCTACTTGGCTCTCAGTCTACAAACATTGCTTTTTAGGATAAAACTTCATCCTTTGTAATAAAAGATTATAATATAGTAGTGCATTATAGAAATTATTATAGAAATAATTGGATCATTATATCATATTATATATAATATAGTAGTATACAATATGCTATTTCAGGTCATGAATATATGTGATTTTATATATCATATGATATAATGATCTGATTGTTTCTATAACTTTAGATATAAATAATATGTATGAATTGTACATATTATAATAATATGAAAGCACAATACAAATAGTATATTATAATACAATAAAATAGTCTCCAAAGTTGGATGTACCTCTACCCTGGGAGTATGCAGCATGATCCCCCTGAGGTGTGGAGGAAAAATATTAGAGGGTTTTTTTAATCATTTAGTTTATCTTGTCTTTTTTTATTTTGTTTTTGTTAAATAGTGAGTAGACATAATAGAAGTTTATAAAATATGTGTGTTAACAGTACACACTCTGTATCACCCACACCCAGTTTAAGAAGAAGAACTTTACCAAGAACTTTGAAAGCCCCCTGAGCCCTCCCAAACCACATTCCCTTCTCTTCCTCTCAGGAGTATTTATTAGTCCGAACGCACTTGTTTTTTACAATTTTACCACATGTATTTGAGTTTTTAAGCAATGTGTCATTTACTTTAGCATATTTTTGAATTTCACATAAATAGACTGACACAGCATTATTATTCAATTTGCTTTGTTTGTTCAACATTCTTGACCTGAAATACACTCACAGCGTTGCAGGTAACTGCTAAGTTCCATTGTATGACTGTGTACAATTTGCTCATCTATTCTGCTGTTGAAGGCATAGAGTGCTTTCCAAGTTTTAGCTATTATGAGTATTCTTTATTATTTTTAATTTTAATTCCAGTATAGTCAACATACAGTGTTATATTAGCTCCAAGTGATACAATATAGTGATTCAACAGTTCTGTATATTGTTCAGTGCTCGTCATGGTGAGTGTACTCTTTAATTCCCATCATATATTTCACCCATCCCCCCACCCACTTCCCCTCTGGTAACCATCAGTTTGTTCTCTATAATTTAAAAATCTGTTTCTTAGGTTGTCTCTCTCCCTTTTTTTCTTTTTTTGCCTTTGCTCATTTGTTGTGTTTCTTAAATTCCACATTTGAGTGAAATTATATAGTATCCGTCTTTCTCTGACTGACTTATTTCACTTAGCATTATACCTTCGAGCTACATCCATGTCACTGCAAATGCAGAATTCATTCTTTTTTATGGCTGAGTAATATTTTATTATATATAATATACACATATATACTATATAGTATATAGTATATATTGTATGTAGAATATAATATATATTGTATATATAATATATAGTATACATATTGTATATACACACACACACACCACATCTTCTTTATCCATTTATTTACTGATGGACACTTGGGCTGTTTCCATAATTTAGCTATTGTAGATAATGCTGCAATAAACATAGGAGGGTGTGTCTCTCTTTGAACTAGTATTTTTTGTATTTTGGGGGTAAATACCCAGTAGTTCAATTACTGGATTGTAGGGCAGTTTTATTTTGAACTTTTTGAAGAACCTCCATTCTGTCTTCCACAGTGGCTGCACCAGTTAGCATCCCCACCAACAGTGCACGAAGGTTCCTTTTTCTCCACATCCTCACCAATACCTGTTGTGTCTTGTGTTTTTTGTTTTAGCCATTCTGAAAGGTATAAGGTGATATCTCACTCTAGTTTTGATTTGCATTTCCCTGATGATGAGTTCAGCATCTTTTCATGTGTCTATTGGACATCTATATGTCTTCTTTGGAGAAATGTCTGTTCGTGTCTCCTGCCGTTTTTAATTGGATTATTTGGGTTTTGGCTGTTGAGTTGTATAAGTTCTTCATGCATTTTGAATACTAACTCTTTATTTGATATGTTATTCACAAATATCTTCTCCCATTCAGTAGGTTGCCTTTTAGTTTTGTTGCTTGTTTCCTTTGCCATGTAGAAATTTTTTATTTTGATATAGTCTCAATAGTTTATTTTTGCTTTTATTTCCCTTGCCTTGGGAAAATGTTACTATGGATGCTGTCAGAGAAATCACTGCCTGTGTTCTCTACTAGGATTTCTATGGTTTCAGATTTCACAGTTAGGTTTTTAATCTATTTTGAGTTCATTTTTGTGTAAAATATAAGAAAGTGGTCCAGTTTCATTCTTTTGCATGTAGCTGTCCAGTTTTCCCAACACCGTTTGTTGAGAAAACCATCTTTCTCCCACTGTATATTTTTGCCTGCTTTGTCAAAGGTTAATTGACCAAATAACTGTGGGTTTATTTTTGGGTTTTTCATTCTGTTCCACTGATCTATGTGTCTATTTTTATGCCAATGCCATACTATTTTGATTACTAGATCTTTGTAATATAATTTGAAGTCTAGAATTAGGATACCTACATTTCTTTTCTTGTTCAAGATCGCTTTGGGGGAGGTGTCTCATGGTTCCATACAAACTTTAGGTTTGTTCTAGTTCTGTGAAAAAGGCTGTTGGTTTTTGGATAAGGATTGCATTAAACCTGTAGATTGCTTTGGGTAGTATTGACATTTTAACACTATTTGTTATTCCAACACATGAGCATGGAATGTCTTTCCATTTTTTTGTGTCGTCTTGAATTTCTTTCAACAGTGTTTTAAAGTTTTCAGAGTACAGTTCTTTCATCTCTTTGGTTAAGTATAACCTAAATATTTTGTGATTTTTGGTGCAATTGTAAATGAGATTGTTTTCTTAATTTCACTTTCTATTGCTTCATTATTAGTGTATAGGAGTGCAATGGATATCTATACATTGATTTTGTATCCTGCCATTTTATTGAATTCACTTATCAGTTCTATGTTGTTGCTGTTGTCATTATTGGTGAAGTCTTTAGGATTTTCTATATATAGTATGTCATCTGCAAATAGTGAAAGTTTTACTTCTCCTTTATCAATTTGGGTGCCTCTTTTCTCTTTTTGTTGTCTAATGCTGTGTCTAGGACTTCCAGTACTATGTTGAATAGAAGTGATGAGAACACACATCTTTGTCTTATTCCTGACCTTAGGGGAAAAGCTCTGTTTTTCCTCATTCAGTATATTGTTAACCATGGGGTTTTTATACAATGCTTTTATCATGTTGAGGTATGTTCCCACTAAGCCTACTTTGTCAAGGGTTTTTATTATGAATGGATGTTGTACATTGTAAATGCCTTTTCTGCATCTATTGAAATGAACATATGGTTTTTATCCTTTCCCATTGATATGATCCATCACGTTGATTGATATGTGAATATCGAGCCACACTTGCATCCCAGGAATAAACCCTGCTTGATGGTGGTAAATGATTTTTTTAATGTATTGTTACTTTCAGTGTGCTAGTATTTTGTTGAGGATTTTGGCATTCATGTTCATCAAAGGTATTGGCCTGTAGTTTTCTTTTTTAGTCATGTCTTTATCTGGTTTTGGTGTCAGAGTGATAGTGACCTCACAGAATGAATTTGGAAGTTTTCTTTTCTATTTTTTGGAATAGTTTGAGAAGAATAGGTATTAACTCTTCTTTAAATGTTTGGTGTAGGGGCACCTGGGTGGCTCAGTCTGTTAAGCATTTGCATTTGGCTCAGGTCATGATCCCAGAAGCCTGGGATCAAGCCCTGCTTTGGGCTCCCTGCTCAACGAGGGGCCCGCTTCTCCCTCTCTCTCTCTGCGGATGCCCTGCTTGTGCTCTCCTGCCCTCTCTCTGTGTCAAATAAATAAATAAACTCTTTTTTTAAAAAAAGTAAATATTTGGTGGAATTCACCTGTGAAGCTCTCTGATCTTGGACTTTTGTTTGTTGGAAGTGTTTTGTTTTTGTTTTTCTTTTTGTTTTTTTGGAAGTTTTTTGATCACTACTTCAAATTGCTAATAATTGGTCTGTTCAAAATTTCTATTTCTTCCTGCTTCATCTTTGGTAGGTTATATGTTTCTTATTATGAATATTCTTATATATGTCTCCTGGTTCCAATGTGTAAGAACTTTCTAAGAACTCCATCCATTCTAATATATATAATAATATATATTAATATATATAATATATACAGGTAGTGAATGTGTAAATAAGTAAATACTTGTACTGGAAGAACATCCTTATTAAATTTACTTTGCAGAGTATATAGCCACTGCTTTTATATCTATATACATTCATTATTAATTTTTTAAAAATTAGTCTCTGAATATTTTTATGAGAAACTTTTAATGTCAAAAAAGGGGCATTTTTCTCTTTCCTAAATCTCTCTAAAATATATATATGTTTACTTTTCAGGGCCTTCAATGAAATCTCAAGGACATTTTCACCCAATTCTCCTCTCTCCTGCTAGGATTTCTGAGCTCAGTATGGTATCCAAAACAAGTGATGGTGAGTCCTGGTATTCTTAGTAAAACATTAGTGAAGCAATCCCTGCACAAAGCTTACACTTCCAAGGAGCTTGGAACCTACTTACACATTTGTCTTTTCTGAGCTATTTCTAACTCTTGATCATATTTCTGATGTGATGGAATATCACTACCATAAAACCCTACTATCAAAAGCTTTGCACAGTATATGAGGAATTCAGATGATATCATTCCAGACCTTGTAGTTGCCTGCAGGATTCTTGCCTATAAAATGCCATGCCTTGCCTATGAAAAGACAATAAATCTGCAGTGTAATTTTGATGGGAAGACAGTAAGAGAACTAGTGCTATCCATCGGTTGATTGTCAATTTCTAGGAGGGAGGATGTTTGCAAGGAAAAAGTAGGAGAGATGCACCCGGATGCTACTTATTTCATGTGGACAATGGCAAGAGGTAAAATGAGACAAAGGCTTGCACAGGCAAACACCCCAGTCACTTACCACGACCTTAAGGGCCCACTCTATGCAAATACTACCACATCGGGCAAGGTGGGTACTCACAAAGTAGGAAGAAAACCTGCAAGACTCTGCACGGCAAACCCTCTGACAAAAGGAACCTCGTTTTATCCCTTTCTTCATCCCCCAGAGCTCCTAGCATGTAAACACATGCATGTAAGTACTATACATGTATATAAGTACTCGGTTCAATGACTGATGAATGAATTAATCGAAAAAAAATAAATGAATGAGTGGGTCAGGAACTTGAATTTGGGTTGCAGTGGTATTGATGACTTTCTTCACTTAGGCAGCAAGGAGGTGGACTGAATGGAAAGCTGAGTCAAGACTGACTTGTAGACCACTATGTGCTTGTGGGCATCCGTGGGAGGCAGGGAAGGGGACCCACCTTGGCTGTATCACTGCCATCCAGGGGTCCTACCTTCCTGGTTCCTAACTGTCATCAGCCAAACTCAGACTGTGCAGCAGACCAACAAGCATACCTCACCTCGGCATCACCCTACCCATTTGCAAGGAAAGGGACCTTTCCTTGTTTTGCCGGGCACCGCGGTTTCGCATCTCCAGCCTCAGAACAAGGCCCGCAGCACACCTGCCTATCACTGGGAAAACTAGCAGAATGTGTTCCAATTTGCCAGAAATCTTGGTGAGAGCAGAAGAGAGAGAAGAGGGAGTGGTAGAATGGCTGGACTGGGAGCAGAGGTAACCAACATAAGCAGGAAGTCAAGGCAGGAATAACCTTCCCTAATCTTCACCCCAGCTATCATTTAACCCTGTTTTCAGACTTCTCTAGCACCCCAACCCTGTCCTCAAAAAAAAACTTAAACAGAATAAATAAATGAAAATAAGCTGTTCTGTTCAGAGAAGGGAGAATTTTCACCATCCCCCTGTCAGTGAGTCCCCCTGTGTCCGTGCCTGAGAGAACACTTCGGAGCATAATTCAGATTCCGTGGGGTTACCCAAATCCCTCATTTTTAGGAATTCCTCATGAGGGAACCAAGATGCAAAAGGAGAATAGACTTGCCCAAGATCCCCAAACTGGTTGGTGGCCAGGACATCAAGCCACACATCTCCCATTTCCAATGGGGAACTCTTTTCCTTACTTGATGATGAGCTTTTCCCGACCCCCAGGCCTGCTCTGTGGCCTGCCTAATTGGTTGTTAGAATGGACTGCTCAGTTTGGATCTGTAAACAAAGTAGAGCCAGATTCTGAAATCTGAGGAAGCTAATATGCCTTCCTCAGGCCCTCTTAAAATTAAAGTGTGAGTACCCTCTAGTGGCAGAATGTTCCTCCAAGAACATTTCCAAAGATTCTCAAATTTTCCTAGGGCCCAGAAGAATGCCAACATTGGTGGGGGAGAAGTACACTGGAGCCAAATGTGTGTGTTCCCCCCTCCCAGTGCTCCCCTCATGGGAAATAAATTTCTGTGGAGGCTTCTGTTTGTTTAAATTTTGCATGCTGATCCAAATCATGTACATGTTTGACTCGGTGTACATTTTTCCCTTCAAAATCTTTAGTATAGTAAGTTCTCCAGAAATTCCCTACCTCTTTATCCCATAGACCCATGCACTCTAAAAAACGTGAAGTTAAAACAAAACCCACATTCTGAGAATAAACAAAGTCAAATAGGCTAGGTTTTGTGACCAAAGATGGAATAAAACACGAATAAGAATACAGTAAATAGAATTTTCTCAGTATCGCCGTGTCAAGCCCAGGACAAAGAAATCGAAATAGAGCAGAGCAGACAGCCAGCCTTTGGCTCTCCCCTAGGGCTGCACTGCCCTATTTTACCTGTGTCAAGTAAGAGATGGTTATGCTGGTCTGTACGATGCTTCTGACCTTAAAATTATTATTATTATTATCATCATCATCATCATCACAACAGCAGCAGCAGCAGCAACAACAGCAACAATATCTTTTTGTTTCTGACTTCTTCCCTACTAATAAGGCTCTGGGTCTACAGGGTAGGAGGGATTGCATGACAGGAAACATGTGTGCACTTCCCAGTGCTCCTGACTGCAAAAGCATGGCCAGGATTTCTGCAGAAGTTAAAGACTTTTAACCGCCCACCCCACTTGGACCCTGTGGTGATAGGAAGCAATGAACCATCGCCGTTGGGTCTGGGCTGGGCCCCCATGTTACGGAGTGCCTTTTATGAAATGTTGGGCAGCAACAGGATGCAGATTCTAGGTTGAAACATTCCAGGGGGAGGAGAAGTTGGGTTATCTTTGGGCAAGATTAGCTTCATATAAGGATAAGGAACAGATAGTGGGTTCTCTAATCACTTAGGTTAGCTGTGATTAGTGAAGCTGCAGGTATGTTATGTGCTGTGTGGGGATGTTGGCAGGGGTGGGAGAGGTAATGTGCCAAGTACATTTTTAATATTGATAAAAGATAAAGCTATGTGGGAGGGTAAAATAGTCTTATCAAAGATCACTCCACAAGAGAAAAATCAAAGCCTAGCCTGCCACCTGATGAAACAGACTAACTAAAGTTAAAACCCAGTCCTGGAAGTGATGTTAAATCAGACTATGTATGAGCAATTCATTCCACAAACGCACAGAAGTCAAGGATTAATTTTAAAAGGCCAAGTAAGTGATCGCCTGACGGTTTGGGTGACTTCTTCATTTTCAAAGACTGATTTGAACCCTTTTCATCCCTATTGTAGGGAAAACCCAAAGCTGGTGTTAATAGCCTACCCATATGAGCAAGTAGGCCCATGACACATTTTAATTTTTAATCACTTTCTTGTCAAGTAGTAAATAGCATTGCCCCAATCCTCCCGGATGCTCGCTCATCACTCTCACTTCCCTGGCCACTCCCTGGGGACCCTCAGTGTCCCACACCCAGTAATACCCAACATAATACCTGGGGATGCTGCTCCAGGAGCTATGTTCATTCTGATTGGCTGGCGCCCTCTTGGAACTAAGTGCTTGTCAAGGACTTTGAGTATCAACATTACCTGTAGAGGTGCAAATCAGCAGCCAAAGGATTATTGGTTATAGGCAATGATCTAGGTGATTGAAAGTCCTTTGTCATTATTCTAATCCCGTCAGATTTATTCCCCTTAGTCACAAACAGCTTTGCGGTTTCCCCATGGTCAGTCAGGAGGGGGAAAGTTCTAGTAGGGTCTGCTACCTGCCAGTTGTCATTGTCACAGTCATTCCTTCTTTCTAACCTCTATTTCCTTGCATTTGTCTAAAGAAGAGTACAGAGCAGCCCAGGGCTTCTTCCTGGCTGCACAGAACTGCCGGGGGAGCTATTGAAAAAGCCCCGTGTCCGGAAATTCCGACTTAACTGATTTGGGAGTGAGGTATCTGTGCTGTTTTAAGCTCCCAGTGAGTCTCCATGCAGCCGGGGTAAAGAGCCAATGCACCAGCTGGACACGACGGTCCTGGCACCATGATTATAATCCAGTTGCTCCTCCCATGTCACCTATAAAAACAATTTGCTTCCTAGGACTGACCATAGGTGCTGCCTGCAGCCTGGCCCAAGTGAAAGACGTCTTGGCTGAGCAAGTTTCCGAGCTTCCAGAGGAGAAAACTCAGACATACCGAGCCCTCCTGAAGCAGCTGAAAAGTCTGGCGGGCCAGCAGATCCGGAATATGGCAGTACGTTCTGGGGCCACTCAGCAGGCACACTGCGCCTGTTTCTTAATCTCAGCTGCAGGGTTGAAATAAGCATTTGCAAAAAAATCTCAGCGGATTGAAACAACAGGCACAATAAATAAATACTTAATATTTAACAAATATTAATAAAAATAGATTTAAAAGAGGACTCTAAGTCAAGTTCAACATAATAGTCAAGTAGCAACATAGGTGAGAAAGGTCATAATTTTGCTAATTTCATGATAAGACTATAAAGAACCTAATTTAGTTTTAAGCTGCATTAACAGAAGTATAGTACTTAAGTAAGGAGGGTGGCCTTCTCTACTCTGTGCCATTCAGACCGCAGCTGGAGAATAATGCTCAGATCTGAGAGTCACATTTTAAAGTCTGGCTGTTTCTGACCTCAGAAGAAACATAAGAGACATAGGTTTTCAAAATAAGCATGTTCCCTCTGCTACATACCCCCCAAATGGTATGTTAGACGCCCTTGGAATATGGAGAATCAAGGGAGGACATATTTCCTTTGAAAAAGTTCTTCTAGTGATTCCTTTTGTCAAGAACTCTGACTAACACCTTGAAGCCTGGTGAAGAGAGGATGGCAGGAGAGTGCGGGGTTAGAAACCACATCAGAAAGAGGAATGGTGGGGGCTGGGACAGTCAGAGGGATCATGAGTGCTGCCTTTATATACGTATCAACTCATGAGGGCAGATGTGATGTGCTTGGCAGAGGATAGAGGTATGACTGATAGGGGAAAATCCAGGGAGGCAACTTCAGCTCAGTGGAAACAAGAACTTGAACATCAAGCTATTCCTAAAGGAATGGGGGTTCCTTATCCTCACCCATGGTCCAGCTCAGACCGCAGCAGCCCAAGGTGATCACTGGAGGCACCATCACTATGTGGGGAGGAGAGTAATAAGTTGAATGGACAGTCATTTCTCTCCCAAGTTCTGAGATGCTGTAGACTCAACCAGATCCCAGGAAAGGAAAAGGGCAGCTCTCCCTCAGTGGTGTAGGAGCCCAGAGCCTCAGCACGTCAATGGGGGGTCTGGCCATGAAAGAGGGCAGTGCTAGACGCAGGACAGCAGCTCTGTGGCTGGTACCCCAGCCACCTGTGCTGCAGCCAAGGCCGAGCAGGGTGTGGTTCCCAGTGGGTCACTTGGGTTTTAATCCCAGTCCTGCCCCTTCCTAGCTGGGAGACCAGGCTCAAGTGTCTAATTTCTTTGTGTCCCAGTGTCTTCATCTGGAAAATGGTCATAATGGCATCAATTTCACTGGGTTGTTGAGAGAAGTGAGTGAATGTGTATGAAGAGGTAGAATAGACCAAATGCTGTGTGAGTGATAGCTACCATCAGTTCGGCTCCCCATCTGAAGTAGTGGGTGGGAGGGGCCCCCCAGACAGTAGGAAAGGAGTCTCTCTGCCAAGAAGATCAAGACTCCTTGGGACACTTTCGTTGCGAGAGGACCTTAAACAGGTGGCTGTGGAGCATAGGATCTGAGGGTAGAATGACTGAGGCTCTATCTCTTCTTAGTCCTTAGGCGGACATATTATAAGTCGGCACTGCTATTCAGATCTGAATCCAATTTTGGCTGTGGGCAACGCTACCCTCAATCTGATATCAGAAGGTAAGCTACTCTAAAACTTTCCGAACTGCACCTAGAATTTCCTGTCTTTCTTTTTTAAAAAGAAATGGAATGGCTGTAAGTGAAAGCCCTGGTCTCTGACTCTTAACCCACCGTGGGGAACTCTGGCCCCTGGAGGAAGGCACACTGATGCAAGGGAGGGGCTAGTGCTTCCTGCGGGCACCACACCCACACTCACACCCGCACCATACCTGCCAGTCTTTGAGGGCCAGGGTGGTGTGCGGAGCTGGAGCTGAAGGTTCTCTGCTGCCCGAGGACTGCTCCCTCCTCCTCTTCATACCCACCCCTCTCAGGTGCTGTGTGTGAAACCCCCAGTCTAGGAAGGACACACTACTGACACCACGGGCCCTCTGGGGATGGGAGGAAGGGAATGACTAAGTTTACATGCTGGCTGGAAACCTCATTCCCATGGGACCATTCCATGCAAAACTACCCTTGTCTCCCTGAAACACTCATCTCCCTCTGTGCCACCGCTGCTGCTGCAAGGATGCCGACATGCCGCTTCAGGGGGCACTAACTGTGTGCCAGGCTGAGCCGGACATCTTACACACAGCCTGGCTAGTCCATCCAACCACCCAGCTGAGGTCCCCTGTAGAGACACACATGGGATGGGGACCATTGTCTGTAACAGACTGCCTCCCCGGGGCCTCTGCTTCTCTCTGAGATCACTCCTCCCCAGCCCTCACCCAAAACCCATCAGATACGCACTCCTTCTGCCCACCCCACTTGGACATTTACCCTCCTATGGGCAGCGGGGCCCAGGGGTGAAGGTGCAGGGAAGCAATCACAATCTGCCCCCCACATGAACCTTAGGGGTGTGTCCAACCAGGAATTATATCACAGGTGATGTAACCCTCCCAAGGGGTTTGTTGGCCATAATATGAGCCCATCCCTAAGTGGTGGGAAATGTTGGTAGAGGTTTTATGCAGAGGAAAAGCTCTTGTGCCCTTATTCAGCTTGGCATGAGGCCCACCCGGGAGGGAGGAGCCGAAAGGCCTCACACTGGCCTGGCCCTGTCAGCCATTTTCCTGAGGCCTCCCCACATGTGGTCCAAGACAACCCCAATCTGACCTCCACAGACCAGGAAAGAAGAAGCCAAGACTCTGGAGCATCAGGATAGCAAGGATAGCCTGGCCCCCATGCGGAGCCTTCTACTACACTAGTAGTCATAGTACTAGTAGGACTAGTAGTGGTATTCTTCTACTGGGGTGTTGGTCATTACCTTTGGCTTACGGTCTCTGTTTTCCCAGCTTTGCCCAAGCCACCCCCACCCTGAGTGCAGCCTAGCCCCGGCAAGGCTGGTAGAGGAGCCCGCTGACCCAGCGGCAGGACAGGCCAGGAAAAGTCAGCAGGGGCTCCTTTGGGGCGCTCCTGCCTCCTTCGGGACCACCCCTACTTTCCAAGCAGCATCTCACCACTTTCATCAGGAACAAAACCCACCCTAGACTCTCTGGGCTATAGTTTGTAGGCCCAATCTCATCGCACCGCTGTGGAGCCACAAACTACTTTTTGTAACATGAGCAGACGTACTGCTCTGACCACTGAATTGTAATAGTTGGGCCAAAAGGTTTTGTGAATTGCTCACTTTTAAAAGCATAGGTATCCAGGGGCGCCTGGGTGGCTCAGTTGGTTAAGCGACTGCCTTCGGCTCAGGTCATGATCCTGGAGACCCGGGATCAAGCCCCACATCAGGCTCCCCGCTCGGCGGGAAGCCTGCTTCTCCCTCTCTCAGTCCCTCTGCTTGTGTTCCCTCTCTCGCTCTGTTTCTTTCTGTCAAATAAATAAAATTTAAAAAAAAAAAAAAAAAGCATAGGTATCCAGCAGCAGCAAAAGCAAAATGCAAATGCAATCATCTGAGCTCCGCTGCTAGTGGAAATAAATCCCGTCTCTGCTGAAACTATGCCCTTACCTTGATCATAGTGTTGAACGAGTTAGGTTTAGTCAACCAGCTCTGCCTGACTGGCCTTGGAGGGGGCAGGAGCTCCAACTCACAGGGCACATGAGCGCCGAGAGGCCACTGCCTCCCTCCCAGGGCAGGGGAATGGGGGAGCCCTGGACTGTCATGCATGCAGACCGCTGCCTCACTCGGTGACCTTCTCCACTTTGCCGCTGACATTTAAGAGTACAGAATCCTCTGGCATCCCCTGTTACAGCTGTGCAGAAATGTTGTTTTCTTCAACAGAAGGTACACGGCAGATTCCTCTAAACGAACATTTTCTTGCTGGGTTGGCAAGTGCAGACCTCAAGCCAGAGGAAATTTTGGAATCTGTGTACATCCCTCACTCTCGAAAGGTAAGAATTCTGCTGGTTGCTTTTGAGAGTTGTTTTTTTCCCTTGTCATAACTGAATGCGGTCATCTTTAGAAATCTGTGAACAGATGGGAGGAAAATAACTCTGCCCTGAAAACCTGTTTCCTGCCCACTGAGGGCTGGCCCAGCACCAAAGCCCTCAGACACCCTCGGGCGAGCAGCTCTGGGAGGTGCATTTGGGGTTGTTTCAGCTGTGGGGTGGGGCCCGCTGAGGGCAGGCACTCGTGCTCCCACACCCCTTTGTGTGTAAAATCAACTCTGGGAGGCGGAAATGAAAGCTCCCCAGCTATAGAATGAGTTTCTCTGCCTGACCCACAAAGAGTTGGAGGCTGGGGCAGGGCTTCCCCACTTCCCACTCTAGCTGACTCCAACAGCTCCTAGGAACACGAGGGCCTCCAGATGTCTGCTAACACAGGCTATCTGGGGTTGGTGTGACCACACACAGCTGGCTGTGGCATGGGTCTTCTGTCCCCACTCCATGTTCCGTGTCTCTCCCCAATACTGTACCTGAATCCAAGAAAGTCTTCCCAGAGAGAGGGAATTCAACACACACACACACACACAGATCAAAAGCCAGGAGTTAGCTTGGTTATGCAGGAAGTCTTATATTAAGTCACGCTTTTGATCAGTCAGCCATGTGTGATCTTCATTTATTTTTCCTTGGCAATGGAAACTTTGAGACGTGTTCTAGTCAAATGTGCATCTGCATACAGGCCCCACACAGAAAACCAGGCCTGCTCCACCACAGCGCCCTCAGTGACCACTCAGATGGGAACGCACTGGAGACACGGGTCTTCACCATTAACTCCACATCAAAACACCCACAGTCACAGTGCCGAAGAGCCCACTGGGGCAAACATCCTCCTGACTCTTGTTCCTCATGCAAGATTCCCTAGTACACTGTCAGAAAGTTCTAGTCGACCCCTTTGTGACCTTTGCAAACTGGAAATGTAGTCGTTTCTACAAACTGAAAACTGTGGTGGGTTTCTTTCACACTGTAAGCAAATTGCATTTGAAAGCACCTGTGCTGGGAGGGCTCCTCCAACCTCATGAAGACAGAGGCATCTGGAGGCTGAGGGAGGAGCCCCTGGAAACAGAGCACATGGACATGATCCAGGCATCTTAACCTTGGGGAAAGTGCACAGTGATCCCGTTCCTTGAGGGTATCGGGCACCGGGGATGGGCCTTTGGAGGCGCTGTACTCACTTTGAATGAGAAAGCAGTCGACTTCCCCTCTGATTGTGCCAAGTGACTTCTGTGTTCCCTTGAGTTCAGTGTAAGTAACGAATAAGTGGCCACAGGAAGCAGAAACCATGCTCTTAGTTTCGACATGTCAGACAACCCCAAATGGTTCTTGTCTCCACAGTGGGAATTTGTGTCAGCCTTCCGACAGGCTCAGTGCCCACAAAATGCTTTGGCCGATGTGAACGCTGGCATGCGAGTCGTCCTCAAGGAAGGCACAGACTCCATTGAGGACCTGAGCATCTCCTACGGAGGGGTTGCGGCCACCACGGTCAGCGCACAGAAATCCTGCCAGCAGCTCGTGGGGAGGTAAGCAGCGAATCCTGCCCCCCAAAGGTGAAACTTGACATCAAAAAAAAAAAAGTGGAAATTTGGCTCTGGCCAATGTTGTTAAAAGCCCTGGGAAGATGGAAACTCCTATCTATAGAACCACTACTTACAATTTTGCTAATAAATCAAACCTCACTTGACTCTGATTAACAAGGGGCCACTCCTTCGGTAAGGGTAAGGGATATAACAAAACTGGCCAGGACCGCATTCAGCCCCAGCCCTCAGAGCACACCAGCACCCCAGCAAGCCCACACCAGCCCATGTCCAAGGGCACTGATTGCTGCTGCTCAGATGCACTCGATTTTTTTCCTCAATAAAGGCCTGTCCAGTTCCTAATGGAATTGTCCCCAGTGGGCTGTTTGTTCAATGCCCGATTCCAGCATGGTCTGGCTCTCAGATATGCTTGTTCATGTCACAGTGAAAGGGTCCCATCCTCACCCTACCATGACCCTCAGGCCACTCAGTGCCTGGGTTTTCCTGAAGGCCTCGGTTAGGTGATTTCTAAGCTCCTTCCAACTCATAAAAGGAGACCCAAGATTCTCTAAATTGCCACTATCCAGCATCTAGTGCATGCTGTGCCATTCAAACTGCCCTTGAACTCATCCCTTCCCTGCCTCCAACCCCACCAGGCCGTGGAATGGGCTGATGCTGGAGGAAGCGTGCCGGCTGCTTCTGGAAGAAGTCTCCCTCCCAGGTTGGGCTCCAGGGGGGAAGGTGGAATTCAAGAGGACTCTGGTGGTCAGTTTCTTCTTCAAATTCTACCTGGAAGTTCTGCAGGAACTGAAGAAGCTAGTCAAGTGTATGCCTGTGAGTTCTCTGCCCGCCCTATGCTCCTTGCAGCCCAAAGCTCCCAGCTTTTCCGCTCTTTTTGCAACCTATCTGTGGGCAGCCAGGGCCATTATCTGTCACCTGTTCTGAATCAGGCCTTGTCAGTTCCCAGCCATCCCTCCTCCGGGGATTCAGCCCTGGAGGGCCACTACCCGAGGCTCAGCATGCCAGGCTGTCTGCATTTCATAGACATTCACTGCGTGCCCTGAGTAGCACAGCATCACAGTGCCCCCCTGCCTGCAGGGGACAATTTCTTTTTCTTTTCTCTTCTTTTTTTTTTTAAGATTTTATTTATTTGTTTGACAGAGAGAGATCACAAGTAGGCAGAGAGACAGGCAGAGGGAGTGGAGGAAGCAGGCTCCCTGCCGAGCAGAGAGCCCAATGCGGGCCTTGATCCCAGGACCCTGAGATCATAACCTGAACTGAAGGCAGAGGCTTTAACCCACTGAGCCACCCAGGCGCCCTCTTTTTCTTTTCAACTTAACTTTACTGAAGTATAATTACGTATAATAAAATGCACCTATTTAAACTCAGTGAATTTTAACATATGCACAAATCCAAGTAGCCACCCTTGAACAAAGCATTTTCATTACCCCCCAAAGTAGCTTTTGGTACAGAGCATTTTCATTACCCCCCAAAAGTAGCTTTTGGCCCCTTTGCAGTCAATACTCCCAGCCCTGCCCCTAGGCAACCTCTTATCTGCTTCATGGCACTAGAGATTAGGTTTCCTTGCTCTGAAATTTTATATTCAATATAAAATGTAAGATAAATTTTTATTTTTCAAAAAAATACTCAAATTTATTTGTTTGCAAATAGTTAAGTGGCTGTTTTCTAGACTTTCTGATTGTAAACTTCTGTTACAGTTAAGCAAAACAAAACATTCTCTTTCTCCCACTCTCTCTTTCCTTCCCTGACTATGAATATAATTCTCACCTTACCCTGTTTCCAACCACAACCCACCGCAACACCCCTCGCATCACCCACAGTGTCTGATTTTCATTTACTGCGAGGTGGACCCCCACCAACCACATTCACCAGGGCAATCATCGCTGCCATTTATTTCTGAGTCAAGGCACTCGGTGTGTTTCAGACACACAGAGAGCCTTCCCAGTTTTACTGCTGAATTGCTGTATTGCTGAGAAAAGCAATCAGGATGTGGGCTCTTTTGTGTTCAGTGAACTCCCGGCTCATTCTGGGATGACTGGCCCAACCCCCAATTTTCTTGCTTCTCCTGCTTTTACCCAGTTCACCGACAAGCCTCTCCAGCCTCAGGGTGACTTGAGGACCAGATTCAAATCAGCCAGTCCTGTTCCTCCTTATGTGGAGAGGGAGGGAGGGCAAGATTCCTTCAAAAAAAGGGGAGATCCTGGGAGTTGCTGTGGCTTTTGGTCCTCCAGTCTCCCCCAGGCTTGCAATTTCTTAGATACTTTAGCCAAGTCATTTTCACACCCATCAAAGCCCAGTTTGATCATAGACTAATCAGTTCACCTTTATTGTTTTGAATTGTCTCTCAGGACGGTCGTCATTATCCTGAAATTTCAGACCAATTCCTAAGTGCTCTAGAAGATTTCCCCATCACAGGACCCCAGGGAGTACAAAGGTACCAGGTCAGTGAGTATAATTTCACAGAAACCTAGAAACTAAGAGATAGGCTATAGCTATGTGAACAAAGCAAGCACTTCAGAGTTGTGATTTCTAGTACATTCTAGTACATTTGCTGGTACATTGGCCTTGCTTAGGCCAAGTCAGGGACACACTGTGTCTAGGATCAGGCCTGGCCTACCACACACAGACTTGAGGCTGAACCAGCCTGGAATGGTCTGACCACCTGACTAACGGATAATCTCTTCCCACTGCCGTTCTTTGGACATCTGTTTGAAGAGCACGTAAGCCAGGTGGAGGAAGGACTGAGCAAGACAGTACCAAGGTTCAGCCTCTAGCCCTGATTGCCAAGGTCTGATCTCCAGTCAGTAAAACAAGAGCCCTGCGGGTACCTGAACGGCCCCCACCCGCTTCCTGAAAGACAATTGAGAAAGTACCCATTATTATCTGTTAGCACCCAGCCCCTCCCCCACCCCATCTACAACACAGACGGTCCCTGAGAAGCGTTCCAGACTGAACAATTTCTCCATCCCCTTATCCTCCCAGCGATGTTTTCGGGCCACGTACAGGGGCAGCCAGGGTACCTTGCTCTGGATCCGGGTGGGCTCTATCTACTGCCCTTTGCTCTCTCCCCCACTCCTCTGCCCCAGGCCCCATTCAAGTTGGCACTCAAGCTTTTGGCTTAGATTTGGGTCCCCTGCCATCAGGATTTATACCACTTCAGGCTTTATTATCATGATCACTTCAGTTGTGAACAGTTTGATCATGAGAAAGGTAAGAAAACAGACGGGGAGACCCTCTAAAATCCAGAAAAAGGCGATCCAGGGGCAGGACTTGAAAAAGAAGATGCGGAAAGGAAAAGCTAGGGTGCCCTTTCACCTATTTCATAATTCTGCCAAAAGGTCGGCATTGAGACATAACTTACAGGACAATTTCCCAGTCTAGTTACGTCATTAAATTGTCACATTTATCATCTGACCCACTCCAGTGTTTGTTGCCTGAGGATGACTGATTTCTTAATCCTGAATCAGGAGTGTTGGTAATTGGCCAGGCCACTTCTGGAGATTCAGGTTTTCCAGGGCAACTCCCATTTCCCTCTGCAGAGTGTGGATTCTCACCAATCCCTCCAAGATCCAGTTGGACGCCCCATCATGCACCTGTCAGGTCTTAAACACGCTACAGGTGAAGCCATATTTTGTGATGACATTCCGATGGTGGATAGAGAACTTTTCATGGTTTTGGTGACCAGTACCAGAGCCCATGCAAAAATCATGTAAGTAAATGGGAGGCTTTCAAAAAGCTTTTAAAAGCACACCTGTGGTTTCCTACAGAAGAATATGCCTGTTCTGCAGTGTCCTAAACACAAAGAACCTAAAGTTGAAAAAATAAAGAAAAGGTCAGTATCCCCAGGAAGAGAAAGGGAGGGGATCTGGAAATACCATTAAGAAAGAGAGTACAAAAATAGTGGTTATGGGCTCCTTGCTTCTGGCCTAAACTCACAATGCCTCAGCTCTCTGTTGGAGCCTCAGGCCCAGCTCCCAGGAGTAACTCTGAGTAGGACGATACTCAGCTGGTGATAAAATCCTGAAATACTGCATTTCTGAATGGTAAATGCCCACTGTCCTAAACCTCCTAAGAAGGTCCCTTGCCACAGCCACACGGGCCCCAATTCCAGCTTTCCTCCAGTAGCTGAAGTGTTACCCTGACCCAGCAGGGAGCCTCCTAGGTCCTGCGGCAGGTCAGCTTTTATTGTTCAGGACCTAAGCTGGACCAGTTGTTATATATTTTGATTTTCAACAATGTTCTTTCCTTCCCTTAGGTCTGGGGCCTTCAAAGTTTACTGGTTTCTACTTCTCAAATATTTCTCTTTTTTCAGATCAATTGATTGGTCTGAGGCCCTTGAACTACCTGGGGTGATTGATGTGATAACAGCTGAGGACATCCCAGGCGCCAATGGGACTGAGGAGGACAAGTTGATGGCTGTAGATGAGGTACAGAACATGCCTTCTCGGGCAACTTTGTGCAGATAACCACCAACGTATCACCTTTGCTGGTTTTCAGTAGTCTCCCACCCACCCCCACCCACTGAGGAATAGAAGTGCCAATTCTTCCAGCTTCTCTCTACACCTAACATCTTTATTCAGACAGACTTAGAAATTACATTGTAAAAAGGACATTTGCAGAGAAACTAGTCCTACCTTTCCCATTGTGTGCTCTTGAGTCAATTTACCCTCATCTGAAGAATAAATGTAGAAACTGACTATATCAGAATAGAATATCCTAGAAAGACCTAAAAAGGAAAGTACAAAAAACACAGCTACACACTGAATTCCTCCCTTCCTAGACCAACCCCTCATACACACCCCGCCCCCACTGACTCTTACGCAGGGCATTGTTAGTAAAGGTGCTTTTGCCCTTCTTGATCTTTTTTTTTTTAAGATTTTACTTATTGATTGATAGAAACACAGCCAGAGAGGGAACACAAGCAGAGGGAGTGAGAGAGGGAGAAGCAGGCTTCCCACTGACCTGAGCCGAAGGCAGTTGCTTAACCAACTGAGCCACCCAGGCGCCCCCCTCCCTTGACCTTTTAATTCAATTCTACAATCTTTCATTGAATACTAGCTTTTGGAAACAGTCTATCTTGGTTACTATTCCAGCTCCATCCTCACTACGCGTGTGCCTTTGGGTATCATTATCTATGAAACGGGAAACATCATAGCACCAACCACATTGTGTTATTGTGAGATCTAAATGAGTTAAGGCATGTAAAACTTAGAACAGTGCTTGGCACCTGAAGGTTCTCAGTAAGTATTAGCTAGTATTGTCACATATCAGTGAATCACACAGACTGTTTCTCCTTCAGCCATGAAACGAATCACTGTTCTTTGGTTGAACTCCAGATGAGGAGGTCAGCTGTTACTTAAGGGCTATATTATCTGCTCAGGAGGCCATAACAAAATACCACAGATCAGGTCACTTGAAAAAAACAAAAATTCCTTTTCTCACAGAAAATGATCCCCCGAGATCATGGTTTTGGTAGGTTTGGTTCCTCCTGAGGCTTTTCTTCTTGCTGTGCAGGTGGCCAACCTCTCCCTGTGTCCCCACATGACCTTCTGTCTGTGGATGAGCCTCCTGGTATCGCTTCCTCTTCTTGTAAGAACATCACTTATATTGGATTAGAGCTCCACCCTGATGACCTCACTTAAATTTAATTACCCCTTTAAAGGCCCTGTCTCCAAATACCATCAAGTTGGAGATTAGGGTTTCAACATATGAGTTTGGGAAGAAGGAAGGGACACAGTATAGTTCCTAACAGGAATCACATTGTACAAAAAATACTTTCCTTATCTTTAAACTCTGAAATGATAAATGATACCGTGAAACGACATGTGTGAGCCAAGCTTGAAAGAAGGCACAGTAGATTCAAGTCACAGCCAATCTCATATCCCCTCGGGGGCTGAAATTCATTGAATAAAATGGTCAATGGATCATCTGTAATACTTAAATTATTTTTTTAATTGAAACTTTTGTTAGCCAAGCATATGCGGTTGAATGTGACCTCCAGTATGGTTATTATTGCTAAACAATAAAAACTAAGACACCAGCCACTGGTGAGTAAGACTATTTCTACAGATATTTTTCTACCTGTTTTATGCATGTACTTTCCACAGGTGCTTTGCGTGGGCCACATCATCTGTGCTGTGGTTGCAGAGACAGATGTACAGGCCAAGAGTGCAATTGAAAAGATAAAGATCACCTATGAAGATCTGGAGCCTGTAATCTTCACCATCAATGTAAGCAGGGCTGGCTGGTTTCTTTCCTGTAAGGTTGTGAAATCAAAAGCACCTTTGTAAATTTCTTTTTTAAAAAAATATTTTATTTATTCATTTGAGAGAGAGAGGGAGAGCATGTGCATGGGGCTGAGCAGAGGGAGAAGCAGACCCTTCACTGAGCAGGGACCCTGATGCAGGGTTCCATCCCAGTTCCCTGAGATCAGGACCTGAGCCAAAGGTAGACACTTAACTGAGTGAGCCACCCAAGTACCCCCACCTCTGTAAATTTCTTAATGCAATACTGCTTCTAACTTTTTCTTGTCACTGACTTGTTCTGGAAAAATCAGCTTTCTCTAGAAGGTGTTACTTATATGAATTGAAATTAGCTTTGGCTGTAAGAAATGGGGGGAAGAAACACACCAAGAAAGAGAGAGAAAGTTTCTTTCTCACATTCAGAAAATCTAGATGTGGTCAGTCCAGGGCTTATGTGGAGTTCTATGTGTCAGGGATCTGGGCTCCATCTATCTAGTTGCTGCATCATGCATGGTTTCTATACTCCAAATCACCTTTTGGTCCACAATGGCTGCTGAAGCTTTGGCCATTAAGTCCACATTCCAGACAGCAGAGAGAATGAGATGATGAAGAAGGGCATATTCCCTCCCTTCCCATATCTCATTGGCTAACACCTAGCCAGATGCCACACCTACATGCAAGGGGAGCTGGAAAACGTAGACTCTGTGCCAGGTGACTACCTATCCACCAAGAACTAGGGAAGATGATGAGAATGGATATTGAGAATGATCATGTTTTCAAGGTGGGGCCTGAAAACAGAGTGACTTTCATGATGGAATTACACAGAAATTTCCACTTATTTTTGGGTCTAGCTAATGGAATGCAAGTGCTATTTCCAAAGCAGAAAGAATGAAGTTAGAATAGGAAATTCAGATATAGACTGGGATTTGTAGGTTCTGACTCAATAAAGATCAAGTTCAGAATAATTGAGTTGAGAAAAGCTTTCTAATTTGTGCACTCGTGATGGAAAATAGAACTTTTTCAAAGGCCACAGCGAACCACTTAACATTTTTAACGTGTGTCTAAAAGGTACAACTTACTCAATATTCAAAGTGTTAAAAAGGTCATGTTTCTTGAACTTTCTAAACCAAATCAATTCTGTTCCAAACTTCCATTTTGCCAAGTTTTCAAGAAGTCCAAAAAAAAAAAAAAAAAAAAGAAGTCCAGACCATTTGTCTTGGCTCACTCTCCGTCCCTGTGTTGTACTCAGATTCTAATATCAGTTTTTGAAATCTCAACTCTAATCTCATTTCCTCAAGGGGGAAATGACACCCAGAAGAAAAACCATGAAATATCCTGACTCAGAATGGTTGGAGATCTAGAGTTCTCTCAGAATGGGACTGTCCAGAGTCAGCTAAAAATTTTCTTTTGTGAATGAAAGTAGGTAACAAAATAGTCATACATACCAATACTTATTCCCCTATCCATTCATTCATTTCGATGACTGTATTTATAAGAAACAGTGGAGGGTAGTGGCTAAAAACACAGGTTCTAGAACCAAACCACTAGGTTTGAACAATGGTTGTGCACCTAATAACCGTGTCACCTTCAGTGAGTTAGGTTTCTTCACCTGTAAAATGGAGGTAATAATAATAGCCACCTCATCCATCTGTTATAAGACCAAATGAGTTGGTCTTATAACATAGTTGTATATGTTGTACTATGTTATACTATGTATAACATAGTAATATAGTTGGTCTATGAAAGCACTTAGCACAGTGCCTGACACACACTCAATCCTCACTAAATAAAGCACATATTACAAGATTATATGATCTCATGATGCATTTCCAGTATGGCAATAAACATGCTTCCACATGAACTTGGGTGACTCATTGACATCTTGGTGCAGCAGAAAATGAAAAAGTCCACTGTCTGGTACACAGTTTCTGCTACTGGAAGAAATCAAGTATTCTTCACCAGGCAAGAGCCTTCTGGAAACTGAGCTAGGGCTTGAGCACTGCCTCCATCTCTTATTTGCCGCATGACTTTAAGAGAGGTATTTAAGCTCTCGAAGCCCAGTCTCTACATTGGGAAGTAAGATGAGAATGTGGGTACGTATGCTGCGTGTTGTGCAGTAATTGACACAAGGCAAGCAGTCAGTACATATTGGCTGCTTTCATTATCATTATCATAATGAACAAGATAGATAATGAACTCTAAGGCTATTGGAGAGTCAGAATGCAGGAGACAGGAGCCATTCTGAAGTATGGAAAATCACGCTGGGCCTAGAGGCTCAGCGGGGATCAGCCATCAATAGGTGAATCCACAGGGCCTCAGAGTGGGACAGCTTCCAGTCTTCATATGCAGTCAGTTCACACTATGGTCAGAAAGAAAACAAAGAAAGTGCTAGAAAGGCCCTTACAAAATTTGCCAAATACTCAAAGAAATGAACATACTTCCTACAATGTCTATGGGGCTTTCTTCCCTGGAGATGTGTTAGGACTTGAGTCTTCACCCTCAACTTGGCCTCAGTTCTTAGATCCCTGAGTTAGAGGTTCTTGTACAGCTAAGTCTGACACAAGTATTTTTCTTCATGGAGAGGATAAAGAGGGAGAGCCTAGAACCTCACCCTACTGCGGTTAGACCCATCACCTGTTCCCTGGACATCCACACTGAAGATGAGAAGTGAGTGTTCATCATCCTGGGCCATCACTGTATCCCCAGGTCTCATTTCTTAATTTCCCTAAACCTTCTTATTAGTTTTCTCTGCCGTCTGGAAGATATCCTTCTGACAACCATCTTGTCTCTGCCACAAGCCCACTACTCTAGTACTTCCTTGCTTGAGGACCCTTTGTGGCTATTTTGGGGAGTTTACTGGCCTTTGATTAAGAAAATAAAAGCCATTGGGAGAAAAAGAATTTTTAATTGGCTTGTGTGGTTTTTTCCTACTGTTTAGGATGCCATAAGGCACAACTCATTCCTATGTTCTGAAAAAAAACTTGAACAAGGAAATGTTGAGGAAGCATTTGAAAAAGTCGATCAAATTGTTGAAGGTAAGTGGCTCAGGATATTTAATAGAATCTTTGTACAATTCTCTTCCAAAGCAGACGTTGAGAACATGTGATTTCTTCTCAGAAATGGCATCTTCTAAAGACTCAGCCAAATTTCACTTTGCCAAATTTCTCTTATATCTCTTCCTCTCAGACTGTGTGTGTGTGTGTGTGTGTGTGTGTGTGTGTGTGTGTGTTGCCTGTAGAGGTTGGCGGTGGGCAACAGCAGAACATATACAAGAAAAATCCCTAACACTTTGATTAGTCAAGGACAGAGGAATAGAATCAGACACTTTGAACTTGTTATCCAAAACTGTAGTCTAGGAAACAGGTTGCTCTCACCTGCCACTGGACAAATGCCTGATCCATCACTTCTTTAGTCCAAACAAATCCATTCTGGTCAGTCCACATCTTGCTTGTTTTTGAATTCTTCAAAATGGTAGTTTCCAACTAGCACACACTTTCAAGAATTTCCCTATCTTGCACTTAACAGGAGAAGTCCATGTTGGAGGACAGGAACATTTTTATATGGAAACACAAAGAGTGCTTGTTATTCCGAAGGCAGAGGACAAAGAACTGGACATTTATGTGTCAACACAGGATCCAGCCCACGTGCAGGTGAGGTCCAGGATTGCCTTTACCCTCCCAGATTCCTTATTCCATCATGGCCTTCGATTCCCACAACTTCACAGTTGGCAGCCATTTTGCCTGTAGAAACCCGATGTCCAGGTACTGGACACCAAGTGGAGCAGCTGAGATACAGAACCCTTTTATTTTTTCTGGTCTTGACAGGTAAATAAAACAACAGTTGAGATGAAAGGTATTAGGAGTATACTTATCGTGATGAACACTGAGTAATGTAGAGAATTGTTGACTTACCATACTGGACACCTGAAACTAATATAACACTGTATATTAACTGTACTGGAATTTAGACTAAATAAACTAAATTAAATAAAATTTTAAAAAAAGAACAGCCACAGTCACTTTATATTTAAAGAGTACATTCATTTGCAGCATGCTTAAATGAGCTCTATGATGGGATAACAACACTAAATTGTATCTGTACACAATTCTTCTCTAAAATAATCATTGCGGATAACCTTTCATGTGAACGTATCACTTTATAGCACATTTTCATTTCCCAGTAGCAAAGTGCCCTAGGTTTTAGCTTCAAACATCTTCTTTAGCAAGTTGTCCTGAGTTTGCTGATTTTCACCTTGTTGGGACTTCAGGTCTGGGCATTTGGCCGTGACTCACCTTCGGACAGGAATCTAGGACTCAGACAGTTTCCCTTCTGGAAAATACCATTTTTCTGCTGGAAAGGCTGTTTGTAAGATTAACAATGTTTATGAACTCAATAGATCTCTGCAAGACAGGTTTAGATTATCTTAGTTTTTTGGTGTTGCTTTTTCCGACAGTAGGTGTGGATGAATATTGCTATGATGTTGTTTCGCAAAACAAAGGGCTTCTTTACCATTTCTTGTAAAACTTTTCCGTTACATAACTTTTACAGAAAACAGTGTCCTCTGCTTTAAACATCCCCATCAACAGGATCACCTGTCATGTCAAACGGGTAGGTGGAGGTTTTGGTGGGAAAGTAGGAAGACCAGCTGTATTTGGAGCTATTGCAGCTGTGGGCGCTATCAAGTAAGTGCACTTGGGGATCCAGGAGGGTGTAAACTGTGCAGAGCTAGGGTAAATCCGCAGAATGAGAGTCACTTGGACTGCTGTGATAACCACCTGAGTGTTCTTGGGCAATTCAGGCTCCTGTCCCTTTTCCTTTATAATTATAGACAATATTCATGTTCCTAGCATTATTGGAAAGTCAAATGTACACGGGACTTCAAAGAGGTTAATTTGCCATAAAAGGGAAAAGTGGTGTTATTAGTTAATAATTCCAAGGCTGAGGCTGCCCTGTCCTTGAGCGTTAGGGAAAGTGACCCATTTAAGGGTAAGACAAGCATCCTGCCCAAGCGGAACACCAAGGGGCTGGGTCCTCCCCCACTTTTCCTTCCTACTCTAGCTGCAGAGAGGGTGGAGTGAGGAAAAAAATCCTCCCACCCTCTGCCTCTCTGCACCTGGGAAGGGCTGGCTATTCAATGTTTGCTTAATGACATATGACATCCTCAAAGAAAGTTCCCAAGTTAACCTCAACCAGAAGGCTAGCTCCTTTGCTGTTCATGCTGTTCAAGTGGCTGGCTTTTCTGTTCCTTGCCAATTTTCTGTGGCTGTTTCTTGGTAGCAACAAAGTACTGTCAGAGCCCAGTCAGCCTGCAAAGTTCAAAGGTCCTGCTTCCTTTGACAATTCTGTGTAGTTCAGAGCTAGCTCCCCAAACACTCAGATGTGTGTCTCATTCTGCAATGAGAGGTGGAAGATCATAAGATCTGAATCCCATCTCCAGTTCTTTCCATAATGAACCTCTCTATTTGCACCCACCAAGTACCCAGCAAGGGATAATCAATTCATCATTCTCCTACCAGGCTTTGTGCCTTTTAAGACTTCTCAGGCATTACTGCACATTAGAATCATCCGGGGAGCACTTAAATCCCAATGCCTAGGCTGCCTCATAAAGATCCAGGCACCACTATATTTAAAACTACCCCAGGGGCGCCACTGTGCAGCCAAGGGTGGGAACCAGTGCCTTAAGCTACAGCCCTGCCTTAGCAGACATCTGGCATGCAGTTAGCAGTTCCCAGAGTAGCATTCCCAAACTATTGATAATAAGACTCTTCCAAGCTCATAGAAATCCCAGACCCACCAAATCAGAATCACCAGGGGGTAGTCCCAGAAACTTTACGTTTCACTGATGCTCCAAGTAGTCTTCACCATTAAAAAAACAAAAACAAAAACACACACACACAAGAAAAAAAAAGAACAGGAAACCTTGTGCCAGAATTGTAGTTTTCAACATGTACCTGAAATTAGCTGCATAAGAATCACTGAGAAAAATGTCACTTCTAGGACCCCCTCTAACATATTGAATGACAGTGCTAATGCTAAGGCTCAGGAATCTGCATTTTCACCAACATACCAGATGATTTTTTTGTACTCCAAAGAGTCCAGTAACTGCTGCCCTAGAGATACAGCAAGGCTAAAGCTCCAAGTACCCGAGGGCCCAACTTGGCCAACAGAGTAGCATTCATGGGTAGAAATGAACATGTTAACCCAGCAGGCTAAGGACAAGTACTTGGTCTTGTTGTTGCAGTTGTGTTGTAAGTTTGCGTTTATATACTTGCACTCTTTCTCTTTTATTTTTTTATTTTAATTTCATTCATTTAATTGACAGAGAGAGAGATCACAAGTAGGCAGAGAGGCAGGCAGAGAGGAGGAAGCAGGCCCTCTGCCGAGCAGAGAGCCCAATGCGGACCTCAATCCCAGGACCCTGAGATCATGACCTAAGCTGAAGGGAGAGGCTTAACCCACTGAGCCACCCAGGAGCCCCACTCTTTCTCTTTTATAGCTAGTGGTGGGAATATGCAAAATGGCTAGATCTGGGTAAGCACCAAATCTAACATCCGTAAGAACGCACGTTAGGGACGCCTGGATGGCTCAATCAGTTAATTGTCTGCCTTCAGTTTAGGTTATAATCCCAGGGTCCTGGGATTGAGGCCCACCCACTTTGGGCTCCTTGCCCAACAGGGAGCCTGCTTCTCCCTCTCCCTGCTGTTCGCACTGCTCGAGCTCTCTCTCTTCTTTCTCTCTCTCTGACAAATAAATAAATAAATAAAACCTTAAAAAAAAAAAAAAAAGAACACAAGTTAACTGGTGTGTGACATTAATATCGCTTTAGCTAGGTCTCCAACCATTAAGTTATAGGTTTCAGGGACAGTAGTAACTTGGTCACTTGTTAATTCACATCAGTGCCCAGCTCCTTGTATGTACTCAGGGAATATATATGGGATGAATGGATGGTTAAATGAATGGTTGGATAGATGGGTGGGAGAATAGATGGGTAGAAAGGTAGATAGATGGATGGGTGGGTAGATAATTAAATGAGGGGATGAATAAACGGGTGTGTGGATGCTAGATGGGTAGATGGATGAATAGGGGAATGGATGGATGGGTGGGTGAAATGGGTGGAGAATACAACAAAGATTTGTTTTCTTTAGAACTAGTCGTCCCATTCGTCTTGTTCTTGATCGTGAAGATGATATGTTAATAACCGGGGGAAGGCACCCATTATTTGCAAAATATAAAGTGAGTATTAAAGGTGAAATTATTAAAATACCTCCTTTTATCTGAGTGGTTTTATCATTTTGATATTGCTAAATTCTAAAATCAATAATCTTTCCTAAAATATTAAATGAAAATGCTGTGTATTTGAATACTCATAAATTTTATAAGGAACTTTTAGTAAATCTAGTATAGATTATGAAGAATTTAAGTGATAAAAACACAATTTCAATTAATAAAAAAATTATTGAAGAAATAAGATTTTTGTTCATGGTTCCTCAAAGACAAAAATGAAAGAAGTTATAAGCACTTATTATACCAAACTTCCTGACTATAGAAATACTTTGTAGTATGGACTCCTGGGTGGCTCAGTTGGTTAAACATCTGCCCTCGGTTCAGGTCATGATTCTGGAGTCCAGGGATGGAGCCCCACATCAGGGTCCCTGCTCAGCTGGGAGTCTGCTCCTCCCTTTCCTTATGCCCTTCTCCTCCACTCACCCCTACTCCCCCACCCCAGCTCATGTATGCACTCTCTCTCTCTCTCATTCTGTCTTGCAAATAAATAAATAAAATCTTCTTTTAAAAGAAGAAAAAATACTTTGCCTTTGAAATGGTTGGAAACAATTTTACCATTTTAACTACAAAATCATTTTTACAAGTGTTTCTGCCAAGTTGTTATGACAGTGTCACAAAAGTTCTTTGCAGTTAGGAAAAAAACCCACTAACTAATGAAATCATTTTAAATTGTTTCAAACCACACTCATTGCATCTTATGCAACTATGGCATAAACACCATTAAAAATACTGTTAACATCTAGTTGACAACAATAGTACTTTTCAAATTTGTGACTGAGTTTTTAGGATAGTTCTAATGTAATGTTTCTATATCAAAGATGTTTTATATGGGAATTGCTTAGAGCATACACATAACTAGTTGGTCTACCTGATGCTGTTGCCTTAGATTCCTAAAATATATTTCCTGGATTACTAAAGCCATACCACAACACCATTTTATTTCTTCCATTGGCATTAGTAATCTCTATAATTAGGGAGAAAAGGACCACAGTTGGCCATTACATTTTTTATTTGCCTTCAAATGCACAGAAATTAATACAACTACTATTATCTTCTAACACCAAAAACAATGTAGAAGCACTCTAGGATTATGGCAACATGTTTTGTTATGGTGGTTGTTGAGTTCTTCAGTTTTGGCCTGAATTATACGTTAGGCTTTATTTATATTTATTTATATTTATGAGATTTTTTGGTACTAGTATTTATTAAGGTTCTAGACTAAATATTTTGGCAATTATAGTAATGTAAAATATAATTAAAATGAGGGAATAGACTTTGAAAAATCCAAATTTTATTTTATTTTTATTTTTTTAAATATTTTATTTATTTATTTGGCGGGGAGATAGAGAGAGAGCACAAGTAGGAGAGCAGCAGGCAGAGGGAGAAGGAGAATCAGGCTCTCCACCAAGCAGAGAGCCTGATGCAAGGCTCCATCCCAGGACCCTGGATCTTGATCTGATAAAAGGTAGACACTTAACCAGCAGAGTCACCCAGACACCCCATAAATTTTATTTATTTTATTTTATTTTATTTTTTAAAAAGATCAGTGTGGGGTTTTTTTTCTTAAAATTTTATTTGTTTATTTGACAGAGCGAAACACAGCTAGAGAGGGAACACAAGCAGGGGGAGTGAGAGAGAGAGAAGCAGGGCTTGAACCCAGGACTGCAGGATCATGACCTGAGCCAAAAGGAGATTCTTAACGACTGAGCCACCCAGGCACCCCTTATATTATTTTTAAAGAAATATAATTTTACTTCCAATATAGTAAGATGTGGGTGTGAGAGGTATGTGTGTGTGTGTATGAATATATATATAAAGAGAGAGAGAGAGAGAGAGAGAGAGAGGTCCACATTCAAACCTACCTAAAAAAGTTTTGCTTTTTATATTCAGAGCTATTTGTAAATTAGCATAAAAATGCTTATGTGTAAATAGGTTCTTCTGAAATTCTTGAAAAGCTTATAAACTGTTTAAGAATTCTCTCTACTGCCTATTTATTATACTGCTTTGATTAGCACTCCTTTCTTCATGAAAAGTCACAGGTAAACTTCAACCTAGCAGTTGTCAAAATTATCATAAATTCTGAATTTGTGGAATTTTCTACACGTGCTAAATGCTCTGCTTTGTTATCCAACATCTCCATAGATGATAATAGCTATAAAGTTGTGCCCGTTTTCAAAAAGACAAAGGGACCAGGACCAATCTTTTTCTGGTAGAACTACAACGGGAGGGGCGCCTGGGTGGCTCAGTTGGTTGGGCGACTGCCTTCGGCTCAGGTCATGATCTCGGAGACCCTGGATCGAGTCCCACATCGGGCTCCCTGCTCGGCAGGAAGCCTGCTTCTCTCTCTCTCTCACTCCCCCTGCTTGTGTTCCCTCTCTGGCTGTGTTTCTCTCTGTCAAATAAATAAAATCTTTAAAAAAAAAAAAAAAAAAAAGAACTACAACGGGAAGTGGGAAATTTTCAAACTGGGCTGCGCAGACCAATAGGTCTAGGTGGGTGGGAGGAGAGTGGCAACTTCAGAAAAATGCAAGGTTTTTCTCTGAATCCCAGTAAGAACAGTAGCACTAGCTCACGTTCGTTCATCCTTAATCACAAAGCACTTCATCAGCTCCCTAAAATGAGAGCAGCCGTTCTCCAGGCCGTGCCCCAGCCTCAACTTCCAAGGCTTTCCCACAATGAGATGCACTGTGATTCATTCACATGCACTCTGGAATTCCAGAGACTTTTCCACAAGGGGGAGCAACTACAGACTAAATTAGAAGGAAAACTAGTAAAAAGTGAAGGAGACTGGGTGCCTGGGTGGCTCTACTCAGTTGTTAAGAATCTGACTTCAGCTCAGGTCATGATCTCAGGGTCCTGGGATCGAGCCCCCCTGAAGAGCCCTCTGTGGGACTCCTTGTTCAGCAGGGAGTCTGCTTCTCCCCCTCTCTCTGCCCTTACCCCCATTCATGCACCCACTCTCTCTTTTTCTCTCAAATAAGTAAATAAAATCTTAAAAAAAAAAAAAAAAGTGAAAGTGAAAGAGACTCTTCCAGAAACAAGGAAGGAGAGGGTAGCAATTCTACACCAGGAGGCAAGCAAGGACTTTGCAATTCCATACTGACTGTGAAAACAGAAAGTGACGCCTTGAAAGGAAGGGCTCAGCCAAATTCAGGTCAGAGGCAAACACTGAAAAACAAGGCGGATGGCCAGGTATGGCCCACCACTAAGCAAACGGTGGCAGAGTCTGCTTTCAGTCCTGCTCAACTCTAGAGCTGGGCTGTGACTTAAACTTGGCTTATAAATTTTAAACAGATCATAGAATGTCCTTCATTTGGTGACAGGTGGGATTCATGAACAACGGGAGAATCAAAGCTCTGGACATTGAGTGCTTCCTTAATGGAGGATGCATGCTGGACGACTCCGAGCTGGTATGGGCATCAGAAACCAACACCATCCTGAATCCTGAACCGAATGCAGAATTTCTAGATGAGTCTTTATGGAGCATGTTTCTTCAAGTCCTTACCCAAGTCCCACAAGCAGTTAGACTCTGTACCTGACTTTTATAGAAAAAAAAATATTGTCTAATATATATTAATATCTCCTTTCACTTTAGGTGACAGAATTTCTTATATTAAAGCTGGAAAATGCATATAAAATACGCAACCTCAGGTTCCGGGGCCGGGCATGCATGACAAATCTACCATCTAATACAGCCTTTCGTGGATTTGGCTTCCCACAAGGAACCCTGATAACAGAATCTTGCATCACAGCTGTGGCGGCCAAATGTGTCCTTCCGCCAGAAAAGGTAAGGTTGTAAATCAAGGTCATAACCAAGGCTGGTGAAGAATCATATGAGCTAGGAAACTAGCTACCTGAGGAAAGACCCTAGAAGAACCACTCAACTTAGCCCTGGCTCAGAATTTGAGATAAATTGTTACTTGAAAGAAATAACTTTCCACTACCTTCCTACCTCTGTATGCAAACAATGTTCTGTTTCTTTCTTTTTTCTAATTTGTACAAAAATAATCTTTAAAATTTTAACCACACTGAGGGAATTAAAATAAAAAGTGAACATCCCCCTTTTCATCCCATCATCCCCAATAGGGTCTAGAGTAACCATTGTTAGTAGCTCTATGTTTATTTTTTCAGCCCTCTATATTCATACACACATATTTAAACATTAATGTAATATATATATATAAACATAGAGAATTTTTTACCAAAATGGGGCCATGATATTATATCATGTATAAAAGTATGATATCATATTTTTCTACTTGACAGTAGGCCATGGCTATCTTCCAGTGTCATTAGAATGATCCACTTCATTCTTTTTTTTTTTAAGATTTTATTTATTTATTTGACAGAGAGAGAGCAATCACAAGAAGGCAGAGAGTCAGGCAGAGAGAGAGAGGAGGAAGCAGGGTCCCTGCCAAGCAGAGAGCCGGATGCGGGCCTCGATTCCAGGACCCTGAGATCATGACTTGAGCTGAAGGCAGAGGCTTTAACCCACTGAGCCACCCAGACTCCCCACTTCATTCTTTTTCAAAACTGAACAGTATTATGTAATAGGGACTTACCGTAATGTATTTAGCCACTCCACTATGATACACGTTTGTGTTGTTACCCATTTTTGGTTGTTCAAATCATGTTGCAAGAAACTCTTGGTACAGATATACCAAAATATAGATGTATTTTTGTCCTATACTATATATCTGTAGAATAAATTTATAGAAGTGGAATTATCAATATACTTGAAAATTTTTGAGAGATATACTGCCCAAAGATGCCCCCCCAAATATTAGTTTGTATAGAATCCTAGAAGGTGCACAATATGGACAGGATGCCAGGCTAGAGACAGACAGCCACTGGCAATTGAGATGATTATTAATAACACCTTTCTAGCTCTCAGACATTTCAATTAGACCCTAGCCTACTTTTTACGCTTCTTTTCCCTGTTTCTCAAATATAGTCCCTCTGCTCCAGAAGCCACACTTAATATATTGCCCTTTGAACCCCTTATCCCCAAACTTCAACAGAGAGGACACCAGGTTTATGATTGCCAGGGTACTTCCTACACACAGGAGAACACCTACGCGTTATACAAGGAAGACCATAGTTACCCTAAGAGAAGTCATCTAAAGAGTTCCATGAATACCAAGGAGAAAGACATCACTTCGGCTTGGGGGGAGGAGAGTCAGCAAGAACTTTCTGGAGAAGATGACACTTAAGGTAGGCCTTGAAGAATAACAGGCACAGATAATAGAAAGAAGATAATCCAGACAAATGGAATGGCTCCAGCAAGGACAGGCAAACTCATTGTGGTTCAGTTTCCGTATCTATGAAACAAGGATGATATGACTCACAACATGCAGTTCCTGCAAGAATCAAATGAGTTAACACTTATTAAAATATTTGTTTTCATAAACTGGATAATATTATTCTAGCATTACTGCTGATAATGATAATTATTTAATCTTACTAGAGTGAAATGAGGAGAATGAAGACTTCCTGAGCATATCTCAGTAGGCTCTCCTTCTTTATCAAATCTTGCAGACTTCCAGGACACATGACACCCTATATTCAAATACATTTTTAAAAAGATTTGGCCACACACTCCAGAGGCAATCAGAAGGCTTAGAGTAGATCTACTGTTTATCACTAGCTGCAATGTTATTCCTCTGTAGCAGAACAAATCTTTAGTTACGACAGTACATCCTTGCTTTGATCTACAATCTACCAGCTCTTCTTCATCTTCTGAACCTTATAGTAAAAAAGGAGTATCTGCTTCCCTCAGCCCCACCTGTCCATCCTGCTGCCCTCCAGGAACGAGTTACTACCACTACCCTCCACTTTCAGGAGGGAGAAACCCTGATTGGTACACTGAAGAAGAGATGAGAAATAACTCCCGTTATTTTTTTAAGATTTTATCTATTTATTTGATCCTTAATTTTTAAAAAAGATTTTATTTATTTGTTTGTTTGTTTGTTTGTTTATCTGACAGAGAGAGACACAGAGAGAGAGAGAACACAAGCCGGGGGAGTAGAAGAGGGAGAAGCAGGCTTCCTGCCGAGCAGGGAGCCTGATGTGGGACTCAATCCTGGGACTCTGGGATCATGACCTGAGCCTAAGGCAGACGCTTAACAACTGAGCTACCCAAGTGCCCCTATCTATTTATTGGAGAGAGAGAGAGAGAGAGAGAGAGAGAGAGAGAGAGAGAGAGAAAGCGCACGTGCACAAATGGGAGCAATGTGGAGCTCAATCCCAGGATCCTGGGATCTTGACCTAAGCTGAAGGCCGGCACCCAACCAGCTGAGCCACCCAGGTGCCCCTAACTCCCATTATTTTTGTAAAAGCACATGCTGTTCAAAGAAAGAAGCAGCACCCTGTCTTTGCACCACCAAAATTTGTGTTTTAATGGGGAAGCTTTTAAAGTCTCTTTTGCAGTCAGTTTCTGTCTTACCATAACTATCAACTTGACTTCTTACCCGTTTCAGATTAGGGAGAAAAACATGTACAAAACAGTTGATAAAACCATCTACAAACAAGCATTCAGCCCTGAAATCCTGATAAGATGTTGGAATGAGTGTCTGGACAAGTCTTCCTATCATAGTAGAAGAATGCAAGTGGAAGAGTTTAACAAGAAGAATTATTGGAAGAAGAAAGGCATGGCAATCATCCCCATGAAGTTTTCAGTTGGCTTTGCTGAAACAAGTTATCATCAGGTAAGGCTTTTCTATGTGGTAAATAGCCCTCAGATCAGATGCCCTTCTTGCCTTGTCAGCTCACGTTGACTTTGGGAGATGGTCACATTTCTCAGGCACTGAGCCCCTCCCTCCCCCAGCACCTGGGAGAAATGTAAGAACTTTCCTGAGCAGCGCCCCCACCTGCAAGCCCATTCATCACAGTGCCATAGAAAACGTGTTGGTGGCAGAAAATGGCATCAGCAAGCCTGCTCTCAGCATAGCTGCCGGGACTCAGCAATGACCACAACCACCCCCCCAACCCCGAATCATCCCTATGCCAAAAGGAACAAGAACCCACAGGGCCTGGAGTGCTGAACTCTCTGAGCCCAGGGGTTACGGCTTGGGCAGGAAGTAGGCCTCTCCCAGTCTGTGCCCCAGACCCCTCAGCTCTCCTTGGTGCCCCAAAGTCTAGGCAGAGAGGTCACTGCATGTTGCCCTGACAAGCTGGCTGTTTCCAGCCACCTCTCCCAGGAATCTGTGTCAATTCTAGTGGGGAAACAGGGGTGCATGGTCCAAAAATCCTTTCAGGTAGATTGCAAAAGGAAGAGGCAAGTCACTCAGAGGCATCATCCAGAAGGGAGGAAGGAAGGTGGCAAATAGATGAGTCCATTAAGTAACACAGGACTGGTACAGATAAGTGTTCCCAGCAATCCCAATGGGACCCCTACAGGAAAGCTGTTTAGAAAACCGGGAAATGTTATTGCCTCCCCATTATTGTCCACCAGAAGCAGAGACTCTGCAACTGGAAAAATCTTGTATGCATTAGATCTAAATCTAATATGAAAAATGCATTAAAGCTCCCTGTGCGTATACCTTCAAAAGCATTTTCCCACTTATACCCAACTACCAGCAGCCAATAGACACACACACATGCTCATACTGCAAAAGCTGCCCTATCCAAAGAAATCCTTCTTAGGGCATAAAGAAGTTGCCCCCAAACCCCAAGCAACTGAGTCAGGTGAACCTAAGAAATCCTTGGCCCTGCCACTCACTAGCTGTGTAATATTAAGCAAATTATTTAACCTCTCTGAGTCTCAGCTTCCTCAATTATAAAATGAGAATAATAATCCTTTCTCTTAGGATTGATGAGGACTAAACAAGCTAGTAAATGTAAATAAAGCACTTGGCAGGGCTCCTGGAGCACTACATAGTTATCCAAGGTGGCCCACACTCCTCCCCCGGGAGATCTCAGACACACCTCTCAGGGCTGTGACTCCTCCAGCGGATAGAATGAGACTTCCCCATCTCCTGAGTCACACTGCTGTTAGGTCCAGCATATTCTACACAGAGGTGCAGGAAGGTTGACCATTATACCTATGAGCCTACACTAATTCAACAGCTGCAGCATAAGAGAATCTAGGTATCTGCCTGTGTATGTGTGTTTTTTTCCCCTTACACTCAATGTTGTGTTTTTTTCTGCACTAATCCTCCAACACCAACTGAGCATGCAACAATTCAATTCAATTCTGATACTAACTACCCAGAGTTAGCACAGGCCCTACAGATCAAGGGCTAAGTCCCACAAGACTGCCTCCACTTCCAACACCAGCAAAAGTGGGGTGCCCAAACTATTCACACTTCTGCCCAGGCAACTACAAACTCAGGGGTTTCCACTCTCCCCCTCCCTTAGGTTTGATAATTGGCTAGAGCAACTCACAGAACTCAGGAAAACACTCTACTTCCTATTATGACCAGTTTGTTATAAAAGATACCACCCAAGAATAGCCACATGGAAGAAATGCATAGGGCGAGGTACGTGAGAGGGGAGTGGGGCTTTCATGTCTTTCCCCTTCAGCTTGTGGCTGTGGTCACCAACCCAGAAGCTCCCCAAACCCCATTGTTTGTGATTTTTATGAAGGTTTTATTACATAGGCACAGTTGATGAAATCATTGGCCATTGGTCACCAAACTCAATCTCTAGTCCCTCTCCCCTCTCCCCTCCCTGAAAGTCAGAGGGAGGGGCTAAAAGCTGGAACACTCTAACCACGTGGTTGGTTTTTCTGGCAGCAATTCCCACCCCCTACAAACTGCCTAGGCTTCTCTCAAGAATCATCTGAACAGCAGATGAAAGACAATAAATTCCCAGAATTTTTGGACCTCTGTGCCAAAAATCAGGGGCAAAGACCATATATTTATTTTTTATTATATGACACTTCCCCTCACTTTTATGGCTGCCTCTCACCTAAACCACAGTCTACTCTGCCATCATCCATGGGAGCTAACTTCCCATCTCGCCACACACATGCGCGCGCACACACACACACATCCTTAAATCAAGCAGTGACTTTAAAGCTCTATTTGAAAGTCCTCCAGCTTCTTCACAGAGTTTCAAATTGCTGCATCCAAGAATCACCAGGCTCAGACTTGAAATGTGTTATTTCAGGGCAGCTGATGACTCACAAAGCTGGAACACCTACTCTTCAGACTAGGGATGGGAGCACTGTCTGTCAGAGAGAGTCAAGAGGCCCATAATGATAGACTATTATTAGCATCTATAAGCCTGGATGCCCCAAAGCTCCTCGAAGCCATTCTGAGACAGAATAGATTGTCCTAATTCCTCCGCCTTCTCTTCCTCCTCCTCCTGGGGTGGAAAATACCACATTTCCATTTGTCTAATTCAACAAACATTTATTTAGTGTCTCTGTGATTCAGACTTGCTTCGAGTTGTCTACAGGACATGAAACTGAACGAGACCAAGTGCCCTTCCCCCCTGAGAGTCTCACAGAAGAGCTGGTCACCCCCTGTATTCATTGCCTGTGGCTGCCATAAGAAAGTACCACAAACTGGGTGGCTTACAAGAACAAATTTATGCTCTTCCAGTTCTGGAGACTTGAAGTTCAAAATCAGGGTGTCAGCAGGGCAGTGCTCCTCAGAAGTCTCCAGAGGAGAACCTTTCCTTGCCTCTTCTGGCTTCTTGTGTCTCCTCCTGTTCCTTGGCTTGTGGCCATGTCACTCCAATCTATGCCTCTGTCTTCACATGGCCTTCTTTGCTATGTCTTCACAAAGCCTCATAAAAGTACACCAGTCATTGAATTTAAAGCCCACCTTAATCCACTATGACCTCATCTTAACTAATTATATCTGCAAAGACTCTATTTCCAAAGAAGGTTGCATTCTGAGGTTCCAGGTGGACAGGAATTTGCAGGGCATACTAATCAGCCCAGTTCACCCCTGTAAGAGGAAATGCAGAGAAGCAGGTAACTGATCCTTCCCAGATGGAAATGAGAAGTGTTTGGAGAAGCTCCAACAGAACAGAGACCATAGGTGTGGATCTGACAGCTGGGGAGCAGACCAGGAAGTGTGAATGGCTTAAGCACGAGCACAGGTCAGGAAGGAGCAGTAGTAAGGCGAAGCAAGAAAAGATGGCAATGGAACCGGAAAAGTACACTAGACCGAATCCTCAAAGAGCTTGTGTTGTAATAAGGAGCTAGGCTTTCCCATACAAACAATGGGGAATTTGGGACCACCTTGCCTAGTGGTGAACCCTTCTTCCCTTTCATGATTCCATTCAGTTGTCTCTCTGAGGAACCCTTCCCCCAGCTTCTCAAAAGCAGTTGGTCCCTAGGGCCCCTTATACCATGCCCATTGTCTCACAAATCATTCTGCATTATGACTTGCTTTCCAACCTGTCCCCCCATCACAGTGGGAGCTACTACATTGTTAAGGAAGAACCACATCTTGTTCATCTGTGTACGTCCAAAGCTGAGCACAGGTTGGCACATAACATGTGTCAAATACTTAACAAATGTTTGATTAGTTGAATGGTAAGTGAGAGACTTTAAGCAGCAGTGACTTTCAAATAATTGAAACCAATACTCATAACTCCTGAGTATCTATAGGGACTCCTATTAAACCAGGTTCCCGGGGCAACTGGGTGGCTCAGTTAAGCATCTAACTCTTGGTTTTAGCTCAGGTCTTGATCTCAGTGTTGTGAGATTGAGTCCCATGTCAGGCTCCACGCTCAGTGTGGAATCTGCTTGAGATTCTTTGCCCCTCCCTCTCCCTCCCCTCCCCACACTCATACTTGCTCTCTCTCTCTCTCTCTCTCTCTCTCTCTTTCTCACATAAAAAATAAACACTTTAAATTTTTTTAAATAAAAAAATAAAAATAAATGAATAAAACCAGATTCCTAAATAGGAAAGTTCTTTGCAGGTGACCTTTACACAGAACAGAACTAAGCTTCAGAATCCCACCAGGATATCTTGCCTCTCTGACCCTCCCCACTCTGTGAGACTGGGATTTCAATACCTCATTTGTTTATATGGAAACTCACCAAACTTGCACTGAGCTCTGCCTTCTGGGTTGTTTTATTAGGCAGCTGCCCTCGTTCATATCTACACAGATGGGTCTGTATTAGTCACACATGGAGGCAACGAACTGGGACAAGGTATTCACACCAAAATGCTGCAGGTAAGCTACCTAAAATTAAGTCATTAATCTCTCTATACATTGTTGACATGGCTGACATTTACCACTAATTATAGGGGAGATTATCAAACCTTAAGGTCTTGACTTTTTGGTTGAAAAACTTCTTCCATAGCAAATAGAATGTCTGAGGTAGCAGAAATCCCACGTATGTACAAATAGTCCTGGAGCATAGCCAGGCTTTTGGGTGGAGGTGGTGGTTAGTGAAAACTCCACTAATGAGTCCCTGGAGCACTGTGGTAGGTGCCCCATGTGGGCTTTACCTAGAGTAAGAGTTTCCCAGCTTTTCTATTTTGACCAGTAGGCATGATTTTTAAAGTTTGGCCAGCATTAGGTTGCTAATACACAATTTGGACAAATAAGGACAAGTATGTCATCAACTATTATCATGTTATAATTTCTGAAGTATATTAATGCACACACATACATATACACAAAATAGGAAGATATGATCTCAAGAGAAAAAGAGAATAGGTTAGTTAGATGTTAGGGTACCAATACATTCCTTTGGGCTCTGCATCACCAAACACTAATAAAATTGTCCTTTTCTTCTCCCATTTTGCCACTTTCTGGAGAAACTTTATCTTGCAACAGCATTAGTCTGTAGATTAGCACTTGGGAACAAGTCTATAACTACAGACATCTGGAGAAAGTGTTTTTGCCAAGACTAAAAGACAACAGAAACCAATATCATGCTTTTCTCTTCCTTCCTTCCTTCCTGCCTTCCTTCCTTCCTTCCTTCCTTCCTTCCTTCCTTCCCTTTCTTTCTCTCTTTTTCATTCTTTGTGATTAAATATCTTTCTTTCCACATGTGTCTGCTAGAGAACCTGGACGAAAAAGTACAGAAAAGAAAACAGTTAACAGTAAATAATAGAGGAGTATAAACAGAAGGGAACAAATAGAAGACAAAAGGGAGAATTGAAAGGTTGGGATGAGGGCAAGAGAGAAGACGGGCCCTCAGGATCATGTGAAATTCATCGGATTCTCCTACCAACAGATCTGAGACCAATCTCTGAACCAGTTCATCGGATCCTTCTCTTCCTGTCACGGCCACCAAATAAAACTCAGAACAAAAGGAAATCCTTCACATGCTAAACACACTAACCCTGAACAGAAGAACCGTTATGGAATATTACCAAGAAAACACTTTAAAAATCAGCATGAAACTCCACTAAAAAGTGGTTTTAATTTTTTTAAGACACATTAACTTAGACTTTCAAGGATATCATGGATGTAATGAAAACAGTAGAACTTTTTAATTAAAAAAATGACTCACATCTTCCTAGACTTTGCTGGACTTGAAAATATTTCTTTTTCTCATAGGTGGCCAGCCGTGAATTAAAAATCCCCATGTCTTCTATACACATCTGTGAGACAAGTACGGCCACGGTGCCCAACACTATCGCTACAGCGGCTTCCATCGGATCGGATGTCAATGGCAGAGCCGTGCAGGTGCTTTTCCCGTCTGTCTTTCCTTCCACGCCTTTTCTATATTGCGGGCTTTCTGAGCTGGGTACACACACAAGTAGTTAGCTTCAGAGAAGTCATCTGGGGCACTAAACACAGTGTCAGGATAACCAAACTGTCAGGAGGGTGTGCTAGTTTGAGTAGACTAAACGGAGGTGACACGTAGACACGTAGTTACAGTGGCTCAAGCACGATAAAAGTTCCTTCCTTGCGCACGAAGAGGTCCAGAGGGAGCATTTGGTCATTAGAGTACCCTGGGATTAATGGCAATTCTTCCACCTCCAACATGTGGCTTTCAAGGCTGCCCTGAGCATAGTCATCGGGAGAAAGCACGGAGGTCAGACGTGGAAAGGGATGCAAGTCACTTCACTAGTCATCCCCTTGCAGAACAAGTCTTGGGCCATGTCTAAGTGCAGGGGAAGAGGAGGATGCCATAGGCCCAGCTGCTATGGAACAAGAGGAGAATGCAGTTTTGGTTTACAAGCACTCTCTGTTCCTGGGAGACACAGAGAGAAGAAATCTGGGTACTGAGTAAGCAGAGCTGGGCAAGTTTCCTCTAACACAAACAAGTTCTTACAAGCAGGTAAGCAGGCAGAACACCAGCCCAGTAGGTCTGGTCCAATTAAAGTGTCTACATCAGTGCAAGTCTACCACAGCATTCGTGCTTATTCTTTGTACTTATTTTCTAACTATTAAATTTTCACTTTCTCAGCAAAGGCTATGACTCCAATATTCCTTAATTCAGAGGTCTGGTCACATGTACTTTTGAAGTATTGTCATGTTTCTGTTATAAACTGTCCGCCTTTTCCATTGGAATGCTGTGGAGAGGCATATTCTCAGAACACTGCACTTATGCTACCAAAAGGAACCACTTTCAATTTCATCCGATCTTCACGGAGACACTTGTTAGGGGCTTGAAACCAGAGTTTCTTTCACTCAAAACAAACATGTAGGAAATTCTTAAGACCCAGTTTTGGGTAGGATCAAGCGCAAGGTAGGAACAGCTCAGTGGGTTATGGGGCTCATCAACCCAAACTAAGTATTAACCCATCCTCCAGAGTTTTATGTTTCTGTGTTAAGGATTGGAAACTTTGCAGATCTAGGTTATTATAAAGACAAATTTAGTTATCTTCTCACTTCATACCCAAAACCAAGGCCTTCATTACAGAAGTTTAATGGTGGATGGAAAACAAGATAGAAGGATGGACAGAGAGTTGAATAACATTTCAGACCCACAAGGATATTGGCATGTTATTGTTGCATTCGTTAGAATGAAAATAAAATGTTTTAGGATACCTGGGTGGCTCAGTTGGTTAAGTGTCTGCCTTTGGCTCGGGTCATGATCCAAGGGCCCTGGAATCGAGTCCCACATGGGGCTCCTTGCTCAGTGGAGGGCCCACTTCTCCCTCCACCTGCAGTGCCCCCTGCTGGTGTTCTCTCCCTCTCTGACAAATGAATAAATAAAATATTTTTTAAAATAAATTAAAGATATTATAGTTTAAAGGAAAGAAGATCTTTTGTCCTTTTGATTTTAATGGCTGGAAAATACAAAAGAAGGTGTAAGTCAAAAATGTAGAAAAAGAGAAGGAACTGAGCACAACTAGAAAGGGGACCTGAAAGTAGAAATTCAGTTGAGCCTGTATTTTTGTAGGAAGTGAACCAGGGAGGTTTAAAAAAAAAAAAAATGCAGTAACTGATACTCTCCTCAAGGTCAGGGACTGTGTTGTTATTGTCTCTGTGTTCCCATTGTATCAGTATCAAGCACTCCATAAACATTCATCGACCTAATTAATTATCAATTACTATTGTTTCACACAAAGCCCAACTACAAGGCTCTTCTCTAATGAGGCTTTACTTCTTTACCCCTTCTAGGATGCTTGTCAGATCCTTCTGAAACGTCTTGAGCCCATCATTAAGAAAAATCCAGAAGGTACATGGGAAGACTGGGTAAGTGTTCCACTCTGTTTGCGATGACATATGAGAAAACACTGCAATGCAGGGCTGAGAGCATCACGGCAGCCTACAGTGGCACCACACACAGTTTTTCTAAGAGTAGACTTCTGCAAAAGGGCAGGATCATGAAAGGCTGAGACAGCTGCTTCATGCTGTATACCAGGTACTGTGAGAGAGCACAAAAGGAACAGCATCACTGAGAGGAGGAACAGAAGTATAGGAAGAACACCCAAAAAGCCTTACCCACTCTGCTTAAATAAGAAGAGGAAAAGACTTAGTTTTCCTAAGCCACATACACACAAAAAGTTGTTTTAAATGGGGAGGAGGAAAACCAAAAGGTCTAATCGCTATTAAACATTTCTCAAAGGAAATGACTCATCTAATCCAACTTTACAACATCCTTTACCCTATCTCATTAGAACAGTTATCTCTCTCTCTCTCTCTCTCTCTCTCTCTCTCTCTCACACACACACACACACACACACACACACACACACTCACACACACACACACACTTAATCTAGAGTTCTAACATTTAGAAACAATGCCCCAAAATACCTTGTGAGCTCAGCCCCTACAGCACGGATGTGCAGCAGGAATCTATTTTATTTGTTTAATTCAGACATCTCAACCCAATCAGAAGGAAATTGTTACTGTGCCAGCTGAGGAAAAAAATATTGCAATGAGTTCTATTATTGATAACAAAGCACCAGCAACATATCAGATGCCAATTTTGATATAGAGAATATTTTCATTTTCACCTCTCAGATGATGTATCCATTTTATTCTGACTAAATGTGCTCATTCTGCAGATAGAGGCTGCTTTTGAAAAAAGAATCAGTCTTTCGGCCACTGGATACTTCAGGTAAAAATTAATAATGTCTGGGCATAGCTGAGAAAATATAAGGTAACCCAATTGCTCTGCACCTTAGGTCCCTTATTTGTAAAACAAGTTTTTATTATGTGATCTATGAGGGCACTCTAAGCCTGAGATTATACGATTTATGTAAGCCTTTGAACTATGTCCAAAGAAATATTAAATAATAAATATACTCTTACAGGGTAAAAAAAATTAATATAATTTAGAACATCTGATCATCATTTACTATTCATTGTTGAGTAGTAAAAAATACCATCACCAGAAACAACTTCCAACTCAGTACAAATTTCCCTCCCTTTACCATAAAACCTCTCTGTTTTGAAGCTCCTGTCTGAGCAGGAAGAGACACGTAGGATGATCACCAAACAGCATTTGCTCAGTTCGGCGGTGGGAGGGCCTCAGCCAATTCAATTCATGTTCATTGAATGAAGCACAAAGAGAACTGGTTGTCAAGCTCAGGAAGTATATGACATCAGTTTTATAATCTAGTGAAACAAATCACCAAACTAAACACACACATGCCCAGAGAGAGAAAGAAAATAGTAAAGCAATTTTTTCATGAAGAAGGAGGGAAGGAGGAAGGTAACAGCCCAGTGCCCTATACTTGATGAGTTCTAAATTTCTGAGTCCAGTTACCCAAGAAGACAGCAAATTAGCCCTCTAGCTGGGTACATCTTCCATTGTGCATTAATGCGTTGAATTACATGCCCTTTTTTACCATCCCTGAATTATCTTCAGTGCTCCAGTTAGCGCAGTCTAGGAGGTTCCTTTGGAAATGCTGATAAAATCAGTTGCGGTCCTCAATCCACAGAGCTAAAGCTCAAACTGTAAACCACTGATACAGACAAACTGGGAGGTCCAGACCAAAACAGTCTGCTGGATTCTCCTTCTTTTTGGCATCCTAACTGTAGCATGAAGAGTATCTTCTTTAAATGGAGGCATATGAGAGTGCTGCTGTAATTAGCTTGGTTAGAAATACAAGTAGCATTTTACATGAATTTCAAAAACAATTCAAATAAGTATCAATAAAATGACATACTATCATAACTTTTAAAATGAGTCAACATTGTTTGTAACCCCACCACCACCTCCACCCCAAGCTGATGGACTTTCTTTCTTCCAACAGGGGCTACAAGGCCTTCATGGACTGGGAGAAGGGAGAAGGAGACCCTTTTCCATACTATGTCTATGGAGCAGCCTGTTCTGAGGTTGAAATTGACTGCCTGACGGGAGCTCACAAGGTAAGCCAAATATAACTTTCCTCTTGGCAAATTAAAACAACAACCACAAAATTGTGCTGTATAATAAATAGCCCAATTTCATTATGTAATACTTGTACAATAAGAAAGGATTTTTTTCAGTTCCTTGGAAATGTTTGGAGATCCAGCCTCATACTGAATTTCCACTTAAGAGAAGTCATCAGGAAGGAATTACTCCTAACAGTGGTTGGTGGTCACCAGAGGTGGGGCGTAGGGTCATAGATGAAAGGGGGGAGGGGGTCAAAAGATACAGACTTCCAGCTGTAAAATAATTAAGCCATCGGGATGTAAAGTACAATGTGGAGACCAGAGTTAATAATACTGTATTGCATATTTGAAAGTTGCTAAGAGAGTAGATCTTGGGGTACCTGGATGGCTCAGGCGTTAAGCAGCTGCCTTTGGCTCAGGTCATGATCCCAGGACATCCCGGGATCGAGCCCCACATTGGGCTCCCTGCCCAGCTTGAAGCCTGCTTCTCCCTCTCTCACTCCCCCTGCTTGTGTTCCCTCTCTTGCTGTGTTTCTCTCGGTCAAATGAATAAATAAAATCTTCTAAAAAAAAGAGAGAGAGGAGATCTTAAAAGTCCTCATCAATGAAAAAAAAATTTTTAACTGTGTGTGGTAAGTAACTATGTTAACAAGACTTACTGTGATAGTCATTTTGCAATACATAAAATATCAAATCATTACTCTGTACACCTGAAACTAATATAATGCTATATGTTCATTATACCCCAATAAAAAATTAATTTCATTTTTAAAAATTTTTAAAGAAATAGTCAAAAAAGAGTTGCTCGTGACAGCCTAAAATGCATTCGTTTTTATTCCTCTTCAGACAACAAAATTGCTTTCCAAAGTTTTTGCCAAAAAAGAAAATAAATAAAAAGATCTTCTCCTAAATAAGGTCAAGTTATCTAATCCTGAAGAAATAGATCATTTAGTAAATTGTCTTGAGTAAACATTTGAGAGCATATAGCAATGTGACGTTTCTCTAAAATCAGTTATCCCAAGGGTACTGCTGTCCCTAACAAAACAGATGGGAGAGGGATGTGAAAATAATTTTTATGTTTACTACTTCATCAATCATCCTGCTGGAGGCAGGGAGTCATATTTAATCAAAAGCTAACAGCTTCCCCCCAAAATGTTAATTTCTACCATAAAAGGTAAACCATTAATATATCTCAGGTATCATTTTCAGAATAGAGATTACAGAAAATTAAATAGAATATAATATATCCAGTAAGAGACTCTTACTATAGGAAACAAACTGAGGGTTGCTGGAGGGGAGAGTGGTAGGGGGATGGGGTAACTTGATGATGGGCATTAAGAGGGCATGTGATGTGATGAGCACTGGGTGTTATATGCAACTGCTGAATTACTGAGCTCTACCTCTGAAACTAACAATACATTATATGTTAACCAATTGAATTCAAATAAAATCAGTTATAAAAGAAGATTATAGAATGACCAAAGTATAGTAATTGTTAGGAAATTTATAGAATGGATCAATGATGCATCTAAATTCCATATACAGATTTTTCCAAAATCATCTTGAACCATTCTTAGCTGAAATTAGAAATGGTCAATTTATGTAAAATAATAAATGGGAAGGAATTTGCAAATACTGACTTGGAAATCTTATCAAAATGTCTTCTGTCGCCACATTCTTAGTAAATGTGCCCATCGCTTAAATTTTATATAAATAAGGTAAAAAATACCATAAATGAAGGAATGTCTGCAGAGTAGTTGCCCTCACATTCCACTTGAGTTCATCCTTAAGATAAATGATATCCCTATTTTCACTCTAGGTCATTGTGAAGAAGTAAACTCATGAAATTAGGATCATAGATTGTTCATATGATTATTTTTAAATTGTTCTTCCTAATGTTTTTCACATCATGGTACACATAGATAATGATAATATCTGCACAGCACAATTTTGCAAACAGGGAACTTGTGTTGGCAGGTGAGCAGCCTGAGAACCCTGCCCAGACCCTGCAGAAGTCCAAATGTCCTGACATACCTGTAATCCAGCCAGGGATCTGCACTCAGTGGAAAGCTGCTTTGAAACTTTTTTTAAAAAAAAGTTTTATTTATTTGAGAGAGAGAGAGAGAGCATGAGCAGGAGGAGGGGCAGAAGGGGAGGGAGCCTGACAGGGGGCTCAATCCCAGGACCCTGGGATCATGGTCTGAGCCAAAGGCAGACACTTAACTCACTGAGCCAAGCCAGGTGCCCCAGAAAGCTGTTTTTAGAAATCAACTAATTTTCTGATCCTCCACCCTAAAGGTGGTGTTGCCAGATTTGTTACTAGCAAATTAACAATACAGAATGGCTGCTTAAATTTGAATTTCAGATAAACAACAAATAATTTCTGGCATAACTATGTTCACTGCAACACTGGGGACACACTTATTCTATCTGGCAATTCTGTCTGAGGGCTTTGGCATAAATCCCCAAGAAAACCAATCTCACAGGGATCTTCCAGAATTTATGGTACCAGTAGAGTTAAACTTGGTTGTCCCTGTGCCTTCATTATTACTGGTTAAAGTTCAATCATTGTGGTATCACTTCAGCCCTTGAAATAGTTTATACCTTGAAGAGGCAAACTTCTTTTAACTAAAGGGGGAAAGTCAATTATTATTGGTTTCACTTAATTGTGGAGTATAATGAGTAACATGGAGGACCACAGGAGAAGGAAAGGAAATGTGAACTGGGGTAAATCAGAGAGGGAGAGGAAGCATGAGAGACTTTGGACTCTGAGAAATGAACTGAGGGTTTTGGAAGGGAGGGGGCTGTGGGGATGGGGGAGCCTGGTGATGGGTATTAAGGAGGGCACGTATTGCATGGAGCACTAGGTGTGCTGCATAAACAATGAATCTTAAACACTGAAAAAATAAAATAAATTATTTTTAAAAAAACCTAAACTAAAGGGAGGTGGAGAAATTGAATGGCCTGTTGCTACTGGCTTACTTGTGGCTGCTGAGCCAGAACGTGTGTCTGTCCCATTACTGCACAGCAATATCTTCCCACTGTCCAACACACTTAATGCAAAATATACCAGTTCTCAAGATAGAAGTAAACTCAAGGCCCACTCTGAGATGTGCCTAACCTTCTGCCCTATCTATTGAGAATAAATGAAGGCTGTTCCCAATCCCATAGAAGGTTGTCTGAAAGGTTAACTTCCAAGTCAAAAAAGAACAGCCGACACAAAGAGTTCGATAGAAAGGAGGAGCCCAGCTAGTAAGCTTAAACAGAGATTGCTGATATTGTCAGAACAAACCCAGGACATGGGGGCAGAAGGAAAGCTCAGAGATACCCCAAGAAAGACCACTGGCACATAAGGGCTTTCTGTGGCTCCTTAACAACCTATCTACCCAAGCCCTGTGCCAAAAAATATGGGCCAAATTAGTCTGATGTTTCTCAGGGAAGGAAGGAGATTAGCATAGTCAAAGGTAGTCTCAACATTTTCCCTTCATATGTTCCAAGATCTTTCAAATCTCTGATTTCATACATGCCACTATAGCTACATGGTTTCCTCCATAAAACAGCAATAATGCCACCTGCACCAAATCATCACAAGGACTCAATGAGCTCATGAGTTGTAGCAGAACAACAAATCCAGGTTTAGAATCAAATGAGCAACCAGGATCAATTATTCACTAAGTGATATTCAAAGGCACTCAGATACCACGGATTTTGGAGTCACTTAAGAGAAGTCAAAACCATGATTACACGAGATCTTCTGGGGTCATCGCCAGTCCTAGCTGATGTCGCCGCAGGAGCCAGCCTGGGCAGAGATGGTGGGTCCCGAACCGCGGGCGAAATAATGACACGGACACGCAAATCTAATGCAAGCTGACAGACCCGAGGTCAGTCAGGAGAGACCTATGAAGCAGGCTCAGCCTCACGCTCTGGCTTTTTAGCATTGGCTCTCTAGCTCTAGCTCTCTAGCTCTGGCTTTGGCCCTCTTGCTCTACTTCTCTCTCCTCTTCTGTCTCTCTACTCTCTGTCTGCTTCTCTTTCTGCTGCTTGCTTTGCTT